>CAUYQG010101150.1:0-16307 GCA_963574415.1 Tarsius wallacei | reverse complement strand
TAGCGCGCGCCTGTAGTTCCAGCTGCTTGGGAGGCTGAGGCCGAAGGATCGCCGGAGCCCAGCAGGTCGAGGCTGCGGTGGCCGGGAGCGGCCACTGCACTCCAGTCTGGGCGACGGAGTGAGACGCCAACTCAAAAAAAAGAGAGAGAAAGGTCTGGAGAAGACTCCCAAAGAATTATAAGAGACATGGAAAGGGGGATAGATTGGACTGGAAGGAAGAGATAGAGAAAGGGAGGAGGAAGGTCCATCTATCACAACTACCTAATAATTACATGGGTTCCAAAGTGCTGTCACATTCATCATGGCACTTTATCCTGACACAGTGTTTGAGGGAGATCATGCCTCCAATTAGAGATGAGGAACCAGAGTCTCAGAAAAGGTGTCTGAATTGTTCAAGGCCCCCTCCCCTCCAGAGCCTAGATGCAAGCCCAGTGCCATTGACTCCCACTCTTCATCTTTGATTTCCCAGGTCGGCTGTGACTCATCCATGCATTTGGCTCGGTTCCTCAACAACACAGACCCTCCCCAGCCTGCGGGATCTGGACTTTCCTAGGAACAAAAGGCTAAACTAGCCCCTAATCCACCAGTTTTAGGTTGTAACCTACTGCCTCAATGGGTATCCCCCTTGGGGCCAAGACTGTATCTTAGCCCCTTTGGGGGCCCTGGTGATACCTGGGATAGCCCCTTGCACAGATGAGCAGAATGTTTGCTGATTGAACCAATACAGCGCCCCCTTTACACACAAGGATGGATTTCAAATACCCTTCAAACTATGGCCTAAAGATTATCAGTGACCTGGCCAAATTCCTGAGGTATTCACTGCTGCCAATTTAGAGAGAATTTTCTTGTGTTATTCAAGAATAAAGGTGGCCAGCAAAGACCACATAGTAAGACCCCATCTCAAAAAAAAGAAAAAAAAAAAAACCCACCAACAAGCAAACAGCAAACAAAAGATGGCTGCTTCCTAGCCAACCTGCCTGCAGCGGAAACTCGCCTGCACGTTACATTTGGGATCTTCACACTATAGCAACACCTCAGGGGGTTCTCCAGTGCAAAGCCTGACAATGACAACAAAAGCTGTCTACTAGGGACAGATACCATGCTACAAACAGAGCTGCACACAGCTTACTAAAGTTACTTCAGTGTATATTCTCACGCATACAACTGTAAATAACAGATCACCACAGTATGGTTTGGGAGTCAACCAATCCTTTCTCGCTGTCTGGGACTGGCCAAGGTCTTCTTTTTGGCCCATGTACCCACTTGTGAATTGTTCTTTGGGCTCTGCTGTGTTCCCTCTCGTTCCATGAGACCATACCTGGCTTCGTGCAGCCTCAGAATGGCCCCATACTGGGCTTAATGCTCTGCTCTCTCCATCTTGAAATTCTTAGTACTTTGGGAGCCTGGGTCCCTGCATTTTCATTTTGCATTGGACCCACAAACTATGTCACTGGTTCTGAGGGATCCTTCATCAGGGCTTCTGTAAACATCTCCAGAAATTCTGAGCCCCCCCACCCCATGTGTAGTTTAGATCAACACACAAGGACTTCCCAGCGCAGGGGGGTGGGAGGTGATGGACCAGACAAAATTGGTTAGGGGACGTGAATTTGAACAGCAGGGCCGCCCTACCAAGCAGGGACAGCAGTTGCCATCGCTCCATCCAAGGGCTGTTGCTAATCTGAAGTCATGCTTGGGGCCACCATCAACACTGATCTCTGACAAGAGGCATGGTGGCAGCAGCAGGGGGACATCTCAGTGTCACATGAGGGTTAGGGTCAGAAGCCAGAAAGTCCTGTCTGAAACTGCTGCAAGGACAGCTGGGAGCAGAGCTCAGTCCCTGTGGAGCCAGGCCTGGTAAAAATTGGCCAAGAAGATCAGAGGCCCGGCCAGCTAGGTTGGGGTAGAGGCTGCACCCCGACCCAGCTAGGAAATGGAAAGGAGATGGGTAATCAGCCAGGACCCCGGGCCCCTGGTCAACTCTAGCAGACGGAGAGGAGAGGGAAGCTGCTGCCCCTTGTCCCCACGGGCTCCTCGGGATCTTCTGGGTGGAGGGCTAACCTCCCCAGGCTGAGCTCGCCCTGATACCAGCAGGGGAGGGCCTGGACCTTTAACAAACGGTATGCTGGAACACCTGGTACAGGGAATGCCCAGCACCTAGAGTCGAATTTAACAGGCAAAAGGCTTTATGCTAAATCCAGAATTTTCACCCACAGCATCTCTGGAGCTCAGGCTCTATCTGCTCTTATTTGCTGCTTTGTTACAGTCCTAGAATTTAGGAAGATATGGCTCACCTACAATGCTTGTGCTGCAGTATCTTCCTCTGCTGGGGAATGAGAAGTCTCTCTCTCTCTCCTCTCCTTCCCTCTCTTCTCTCTCTGTCTCTCTCTGTCTCTCTCTGTCTCTCTCTCTCTCTCTCTCTCTCTCTCTCTCTCTCCTCTTTCTCTCTCTTCTCTTGTACCCTCCCTGTCTCCCTCCCCACCTCCCCTTCTCCATCACCCCCTCCCACTTTCCCTCTGCCTCTCGTTGGTAATGAACACCTCCTAGCCTAAATGCTACTGGAAAGTCTCCCGTGACTCAGAAGGCCTGTGCCCCACAGAGTGTCCTGTGTTCAAAACCACCCACCTCATCCTGAGCAGCTGATTTGAAAATTGTCCATCTGCCACCTCTGGGGACTTGCCGCTTAACTGTCTCCTTTTCTTTTCTTTTCTTTTCTTTTTTTTTGAGTTGGAGTCTCACTCTGTCGCCCCAACTGGAGTGCAGTGGCACGCTCCCAGCCACCGCAGCCTCGGCCTGCTGGGCTCCGGCGATCCTTCCGCCTCAGACTTCCAAGTAGCTGGAACTACAGGTGCGCGCTACCACGCCCAGCAAATTTCTTTTTTGATTTATTGTAAAGATGAGGTCTCGCCTGCCCAGGTGGGTCTTGAACCCACGGGCTCAGGTAATCCACTCACCTCAGTCTCCCAAAGCGTGGGATTACAGGCTGAGCCACCGAACCCGGCTGTCTCCTTTTCATGTGTGTCCTATATCTGCCCCCACTGTTGAGGCTTTTCTTTGGGTAAAACAAAATACAAGTGGAAACACATGCATTATATCCTGGATTCTTTCTGGTATTTTGACTAAACGGCCGCTAAGATTTCTGCCAGAATCTACTATAAATAAGCCCAAACCTGATGGATAAAAATTTTATCTGAAGACTAAGATCTACAGTATGCCCTCTGTGGAGACATATGCGAATTGTGAGTGAGTCTACTAGTAGGCAGACCCCAACTAATGTCTGTTGAGCACTAACCATGTGCTGGGCACTGTGCTGATTGCGCAATCTCATTAACTCCTCACCCAGAATATTCCTTAAGATCCTTGTGTTACAGATGAAGAAATCTGTAGAGCTTAAGTAACTTGCCAAAGTCACATGGTTGATGAAGGAGGCAGGACTTCTCCCCACATGTACCTATCTGGCAGTCTCAGCAGGACGTGTTTCAGAAGGAAATCAGTCCCAGGGAGGACCTCGTTCCCAGTCCTAGTTGTGGCTCTGCAGACAGTCGCGCTTCTGGGCCTGGAGCAACTGAGCTAATAGATTTTCTCCACCTCTGTTTCCTGGCCTTGACTGTGTGCTCCGAGAGATATTTTCCTGGATTCTTTGGAAGTGTACACTTAGGACCAAAACTCTGAAGTCAAGTCCATGGTCTTGCTGTAGATGGGAGTGCCTGGTTCACATGGACTCCCAATTATGCTTCTGCATGTCTGTGTGGCAGGATACGGCGTATGCTCAAATATATTTCTTGTGTGGTTGAATGAATAAACACAGAGACACATGCAGCAATGGGTCTCACCTGGGCTGTCTAAAATGTCTCCCACTAGCCCAGTGACAGGATGGGGGTTGTTAGCCGAGGTATTTCCCTTTGAAAGGCAAGTTGCAACTTCAAAAGACTCGCTGCCTGGCCAGGCAGGTTTTTATTTAGAAAAAGCCAAATGGCCTAAGACTAGCCTCTCATGGAAATGCAAAAGAGTAACTGATTCACAGACTTATCTAAAACCCCTCTTCTGAGTTGACGGTTTACAACCAGGCAGTTCCAACCAGGCAGTTCCCGATAAACCATTTGTTCTTTGAAAAATCTGATTTTGCTAAATACAACCTTGTAAGATTCTAAAGGAAATATGTAATCACTCAACACCACTCCCTCCCTCACCTAAACTAGGGTATAAAATCCCAGTTCTCCGGTTCTGGAGCACTCGACATGGACACTCGGGCCCGCTGTGCTAGCCAGCGTAAATAAATGCCACTTCCTACAACAGCCTCGGTGTCACGATCTCTCTATTTTTCCTGCAGCATCTGTACCTGCCCTCAAGTGGTATCTGCTTTAATGATTCAAACTCTGGAGGATTCTGTTTGGCCTGCTCTGCCTTCTGTTTCATATGAATAAATCTGATGAGCTAATACATTGTGGAATCAGATCTCATTGCCTGTAAGCTTGTTGTACTTGGTTGCCAAGTGATTTTCAGAAGAGTGTCAAGATAGAGGAGTGTGTGTGTGTGTGTGTGTGTGTGTACACATGTGCATTTGTCTTTGTGTGTGCTTGTCTATATATATCCCATCTTCCCTGCCAAACAGACTCCAACCTCAGTCATCTTCTGCTGGCTCGCCCATGCCCACTCACTCACACACCCTGTCCTTGCCCAGGGTTTCCTGGTCTCTTTTGCCCCAGACAACTCTGCCAACCTCCTTCCCTATCTGCCTTCATCCTGGCTCTTGCCTCTCTGATCTATCACTGTGACATCTGTCACATAAATCTATCATGTGACATCTGCCACATAAATGCCTGACTCATCATGCTGACACGAGGCTAGTCACATCACAGGTCTCCTTGGAATCCCACAGGAATGGGAATCCCAAGTTGATGCCCATGAGTGGTCATGTTCCAAGACCTGCAAAAACCTGTCTCCACACCTACCTTACCTTAACCTCCCCATTCACAAAACGCATCTTGTAATTCATCCAAACAGTCACATAGAAAATCAACTTGTATCAAGCCTCTGTTAAAGCCAGGGGCACTGCCAGTTTACTTTATAAGTACCTGAATATTCATAAACAGAACACGAGCTTGCAGTTAGCCCTGACGGTGTTCTTCAAGGCTTGCTGCACACCGGGCCCTCCTAGGACTCCTGGAAGGTCCCACTCCTTTTCTCGTCTCTTAAAATAATTTTCATTTTCCAAGTCAGATGTCTACCTTCTGTGACATTGACCCCAATTGCCTTGGAATCCCTTCCTGGAGCCTGAGTACTTGAGTTTTAGTTCCGACTTCACTGCAAACTAGTGTGACTTTGGGCAATTTTCCTAAGCTTACTGGGCCTCAATTTCCTCATCCTGAAATGGAGATAATAAAAATACCTCCTCGTGTGGTTTCTGAGAGGACTAAATGAGACTTTTTTCTTTAACACATTTAGAATAAGGTAAGAAAGTATTTTAGTATCTTGGCCACTACATATTGCTTCTATATTGCTATTGACACCCAGACCATTCTGCCATCTCATTCTCTCTGCTTCCTCCAGTCAATTTCTAGTTTCTTGAGATCAGGGTGTTCATTATCTTTACATTCCCATGTCACTAGCAGAGAGCTTTGATCATAAAAAAATGTTTAATGCCTGTTGGCTTAGTCGAGTTAAACTGCTACATGATTATATATAGAGATATGTTGGGAAATTTTAAGGTCATTTCACCCATTCCTTCAAGTAGAAATTTCCTAACTCTAGGCAGATGAGAGTCTGGTCCACTGGCAACCTATTCCACTTTTGATGTTTCAACCGAAGGAGAACTTAGAGATCATTTTATGCAAGGATGTTGAATAGTTGCCATTTTATGTTCTGACCCCAATCAATTAATAATGACTTTTTCTGGTGCCAAGAGTGTTACAATTGATTAGTGCTGTCTGCTCCTTGTGCAAGCTGAGCAGCTGGCTACGTGAGTGTCTTGTATTTGCAATTCCCACTTAGTCCATTGCTCTCACTTGCATATGAGAAAACTAAGGTCCAGAGAAGTTAAGCGGTATGCTCGAGGCCACACAGCTAGTTGGTGGCAGGGTACAAATGGGAAGTCAGTTGTTCAGAGTACTAGCTCAGTAATTTTTCGAGAGAATGAAATTTGGGAAAGAAGGGAATCCAGTCGTGAGCCTATGCCCCACTTACCTGTAAACTTACCTGCCCATACTCACCATTCTGTGGGCTGGAGATTGTGTCTCTCCAGCACAGCACACGAATGGCAGTAACCCAGGGAGGAGTTGCCCCTTCAAACCATGGGCACATCTTTCTCTCAGACAGACTGGCCCAATCTGGCAGTGCCAGAGGGGCTTGCCCAAATCACAGGGGTGGCAAGGCTGAATCCTGGGCTGTTTCAGAAGAAGGCATATCACAAACAAGTTCTTATGAATTTAAAAATTTAAAAAAATAAGATTAGATCCATGGTATATCCCATAGGGGAAAATGTTATTTTCCTTATAATGTTTAACTTATGATTTTCATTCAAAATGGAAGCACTGAAAGGATTTCTTTAGGGGAGGGGAAAAGATTATTCTGCAAGATCCAAAAAGTTATAGAATTCAGAACTTCCAAGATAAGCAGAAATTTCTAAAGAATTAAGTATACATAACTTGTGTCAATAGAATTTAAATTCATTCCAAATCGTTCTGCTATCTAATATACACATCCTACTATTACATGTTTTCCATGGAAATTGGGATAGACCGTCAAGAGGCAAGTATCCAAATGATTTTGTTCATTCCAAAATATCAGTATTTACATCATCTGAGTTCATTCTGTTTGCTGTCATCCTTTCATTTGACACAGCCAAATAATTTTTATGTACCCACTATTGGGTCCCTGAAAAGCCCTCCTTGTGGCCTTAGAGATACATGGAGGAAACCAATACTTGTGGATTGACTATTATGTGCCAGGGACTGTCCACATTATCTCTTAAAACCCCACAATCTATTTTCAAGAAACTAATTCTTTGAGAGATCCAAGGTCATGTAGTTAACAAATGGTAGAGCTGGTATTCAAAGCCAGGTCTACCATCTCCAAATGTTGTGGATTTCTGTCTTAGTCAGCCTGAGTTGCCATAACAAAAATACCAAAGACTGGGTGACTTTAACAACAGACATTTGTTTTCTCACAGTTCTGGAGGCTGGGTGTCAGAGATCAGGGTGCCAGTATGGTTGAGTTCTGGTGAGGACTCTCTTCCTAGCTTGCAGATGGCCACCTTCTTGCTGTGTCCTCATATGGCAAAAGGGCAAGAGAGCGCTCTGGAGTCTTTTTTTTTAAGGACACTAATTTCATTGTGAGGGCACCACTCTCATGACCCAATCACCTCCCAAAGGCTTTACCTCCTCATACACCACATTGGGGATCGAGAGTTCAGCATATGAATTTGTAGGGGACACAAATATGCAGTCCATGATAACTTTTTTTTTTGTACAACACCAAACTGTTTCTTAATATTCACAAAGTTGGAGAACATTTACTATGTTGTTTTGGAAAAGGAAGGAAGGAAGGAAGGAACAGAGGAAGGGAGGGGGAAAGGGAGAGAGGAAGAAAGGGAGGCAGGCTCACACACTGTTAGTATTCATGTAAGGATCTGAGAATGGAACTTGGAGACCCTTGAATCTTATCATCCTGTTTGCTACAGCTCTGTGATCACGAGGCACGTGGAAAGTCCCTGGCTGTCTTCTCTCCTGAAGAGCTAGCACTAATCATGGAGTGATGGTTAACTTTATGTGTCAACTTGGCTAGGCTACAGTACCCAGATATTTGATCAATCACCAGTCTAGATGTCTCTGTGAAGGTATCTTTGAGATGAAATTAACATTCAACCAGGCACGGTGGCTCACACCTATAATCCCAGCACCTTGGGAGACTGAAGTGAGAGGATTGGTTGAGCCCACAGGTTCGAGACCAGCCTGGGCAACTTGGCGAGACCTCATCTCTACAATAAATCAAAAAACTAGCTGGGCATGGTGGCACATGCCTGTAGTTCTAGCTACTTGGAAGGCTGAGGAAGAAGGATAGCCTGAGCTCAGCAGTTGGAGGCTGCAGTGGCAAAGAGCATTCCATTGCACTCAAGCCTGGGCAACATATTGATACTCCAAATAAAAAAAAAAAAAAAAATGAAAGAAGAAGAAATTACCATCCAGATCAGTAGCTTTGAGTAAAGCAGATTACCCTCTGTAATCTGGGTGGGTCTCATCCAATCAGTTGATTGAAAAAGATTGAGGTTCCCTGAGGAAGATGGAATTCTCCCTTCAGATTCAAGCTGGATCTCCAGCCTGCTGGCCTGTCCTGCAAATTTCAGTCCCCCACAGTTGCTTCAGCCTCCACAGTTGTTTGAACAAATCCCCTAATCCCTTAAAACACACACACACACACAAACACACACACACACACACGTATACACACACACAAATCCTATTGATTCCGTTTCTCTAGAGAACCCCAACTAACATACCTTGGGTAAGCCCTAAGAGCAGGTTTAGGCCTAAAGCAGAAGCCTCCTCCCCACCAAGTGGTGCCCCCAGACTTCACCCTGGCTTCCATTTGCCTTCTTGCTTGAGTTGGATTATGGGGGCAGGAGGTCCTCTTCCCCATAAACAAGAGCCTGTCCCTAACTGTTCAGAGTTTTAGCTGTGATACGAAGCCACCAGACAGTACAAGGACCAAATGTTGACATCCCCTCGACTCCCCAACCAGAAGTTCTGCCCTTTTGATTGGGGAGTGGGGATCATGCCCAAAGACTCCACTTTATCCCTAACACAAATCTGAGCTTCTTCCTTGCTATGATCTGAATGTCCCCCACCCCAGAATTTATACATTGAAATCTTAACCCCCAAGGTGATCGTATTAAGAGGAAGGGAGGTGACTAGATCATGAGGATGGAACCCTTGTGAATGAGATTAGTGCCTTTGTACAGAAGCCTGAGAGAACACAGCCCTTTTTACCATATGAGAAACAAGTCATATCTATGAAGCAGAGAATCTACTGGAGCCCTGATCTTGGACTTCCCCACCTCCAGAATTGTGAGCAACAAATTTCTGTTGTTTATATATGACCCAGGCTTTGTTGTTGTTGTTGTTGTTGTTGTTGTTGTTATTGTTGTTTTTTACAGCAGCCTAAACAAAGGTAGGTAGGGCATGCCCCCTAGAGAGCAGAGGAGGGAGAGTATGGAAGCCCCTAGAGGTTAGAATGTGATTAGCTTACCCCAAGAGCTATAACTTTACTCAGTCTCACCATTCATACATTTCTGTTTGCCAAGAGAGGAACTTCCAGTGTCCAGTGTGCCTTGCATTGCCATTTGCATTCTCATCCCTGTGGTAGAGACCTCACAGTCCACTCAACAGAGGGAGACCTTATTCACTGCTGCTCCAATTTGTCCCATGAGAAAGTAAAGTTTCCAAGTCACCGTAAGTTCTCCTTGTACACTTTTCTAAGCCTATTCAACATGGCTTATAGTCTATGCAGGGGAATAGAGTTATCCCATCCAACCAAGAGCCACTCCTAAGGTAAAACATGGTCCCTTCTTTAGCAGAGCCAAGCCCAGCTCCATGACCCATCACTTCAGGAAGAACGTTATTATTCTCCTTCCACAGCTAATTAGAAAGCAGGTGCCATACTGAGTTCCAGCTCCTGCCTTCTGCCACTCACTAGCTCCTGTGCTGGCTTCCATGTTAATTTAACCTTAGTTGGTAAAAGGCTTAGGAGAGAGAGTGCTGCTGCCAGCGTGAGGCTGTGGGGAAGAGTCTAGAAGCTGGAACTTTCCATCGCTCCTGGTAACAGGTGGCACATTTTGTTCTGAAATGCGTGGCATAAACTTGGCTCTTCCCTTGAAGTTCTGGGTTTTAAAAAAAATGCTTGAAAAGAAAAGAGAAAGATTAAAAAAGGAAGAGAAGGCGAGAAGGAAGGAAGAGAGGGAGGGAGGAGAAAGAAAGGAGGGAGAGGGAGGGAAAAGGGAAGGGAAGGAGCAGGCCATTTCTCTCTTCTTTTTCTGTCAAATCTCTTCGTCTCTGGACACATTTGTTGTCAGCCCTGCCAGCTGTTGAAAGTACTCGGGAGTTGGCAGCAGGCTCCAGTGGGAAAATCAAATCTCTGCCCCTCCTGAGAACTCCATTAGCGAGATATTTAAACTGGCTTCACCTGAAAGAGGATAGCCAGCCACCCACAAGGAAAACTCCCATCTCCTTAGAGAGCTCTGAGAAGCAGCTGAGTCCTGTTTCTCAGGCCTTGACAACCCTTCTTACTCCTTTCGCCTACAGGAATATTCTGGAAAAAAGACATCAGTACACTAGAGGCCCTACCTCTCCTCCCATGCTCTACCTCACGCCGCAGAATCCAGCGAGGTGCAAGTGTCAGTGTTCTCTGCAAGCTGAAGAATGACGTGAGGACAGAAGGGCACAGAAATCTTGCCCTCAGGCATAATCATGTAGTTCTCCAAAGCCAAGAATACGCAAACTCTTCATAAGAAGACAGACATGTGGTGTTTCTGTACTCAGAAGTATACATTTATATATATAGTACAAATAGAATGCAGAGTCGTCAATCCCAAATTTTAAAGCCAGCAATGTGATACCATTTTATTCATGCAGCAGCTTGTTTGAAAAACCCAGAATTGTTTTCTCCTGAAATAAATGTTATATATGTGTATATATATCTATATCAAAAACCATGGGAGTGATTGTAATCGTTGACCCTGGAATCCCACTTTAAGGAATGTGCCCTAAGACACCGATTCAATGGGAAAAGAGAGCTGAGGTGTTAACTTATTTGTTGTTGTTAAACTCGACAACTAAACACCAATTGCGCCAGACCCAAAAAAAATTGTTAAAAAAATGAAGACGAATCAATGCATTGTGACATTAGGCAAATATTAAATACGATTATGATGTCAATAATGTGGTTGCGTGGAAGATGTTTGTGAAACAATGTTGAGTTAAAGAATCAGAGGATATATTTGGTATGAGCCCCATGGTTACAATTCACAGAAACATTTATGTATATGGGCCTGCCAAGATGGTATTATAGAAAAATGAAATTGCTTTTATTTAATAGTAGCTATTTGGGTAAACGTTTTCCTTTGATGGTGCTATATTGTTTTTAAAATAAAAACGAAAACATAAAACAATGGGAATGTTAGTTGGGTCTCCATATCAACGCATAAGAGTCCCTTTTTCGTTCATATGCAGTTCCTCTAAGTAGCAATAGTTCCTAAAGTTCCAGGGCCTGAAAGCAGGCTCTGCAGAAGGAAAATTAAAAATGGAGATGGAGGAGGGAGAGGAAAAAGAAAGGATTGAAGAAGGAGGGGGAGGTAAAGGAGAAAATTGTGTGGAAATACTTCCAACCACCTCATCTTTAGTCTATATTTGCTTTTGATATTTTATCATGTCAGCTTAAGAATGACGAGGTTCATAAATTTGGAAAGAAGAGCTTCATTGCAGGGTGGCCATTCTGACAGTGTAACCTCCCGCCAGAAGCCAGAAACAGGCACTTTAGGAGTCAGAAGGGACAGGGAGTTATGCTGAACAAGGTGGCCAAATATATATACTCAATAAGCTATAGGAGGAATTGTGAATATTTATGAAAGGAGAAATATGCACATGTGTAACTGAGTTTCATGCCTCTACATGGGTCTTATGTTCAAAAAATGGTGGCATTAGCATGATCTGAGGGTGGAGTTTTTGATCCTTTGACAAGAGGTGAAGCGGAGGACACAAAAACCCTCACTGTGCATCTTCCATGGACTGACCAGAACCACTCCATGGTCAGCGGTCTCTTATCAGGGAAGAATGCTGGTCGGTTGTTGTGTCAGGTGGTTGGCTGAAATCAGTGGAGGAATTTTTTGAAGGGACTGGTTTCTGTTTAGCCCTAAGAGAAGAAAGCCTAGTGGCAGTTATCAAGGGAGGGGACACAATGAGGTGTGTCTGGGAACTCAACTTCCATAGTTTCGGTACAGTCTCCTTGGCCAAGAGGGTGTCTGCTCAGTCAGTTGGGAGACTTAGGATTTTCTTTTTATTTCTCAATCTTGTGCTAATTTTACTTCCTCAGCTTCCTACATCAATTCTTTCCTGGAATCACATTTTTACCCCTAATTTTATATCTGTCTGTTTCCATTCTGGAAACCAAATTCTCTCAGCAGTTATAATTATTGTAAACCAGGATCTATGGATTTTGATAAACAATTGACCAAAAATCAGCTTGGAAAATACAAGAGCAACAAGACTGTTTCTTCCCTCCAAAGGTTACTGCCTTCACCCATCAACTTCTTGTAATAGGGGTCATATTTTAAAGGGTGGTAATTCTTTATTTTTTGTCTTTCTAATTGCCTGGCCTTCTTCCTAGTTGGCCAGGCAATTAAAAAGACATCCATTTGCCTGGGAACAGGTACAAATAGAGGGAAGACGGTAGAGATAGGGGGAAGATTAAGGATGTAACAGAAAATGTTCAAAGCGAAAGACTTAATTAATATTCATCTTTTCACCCATATAGTAGGATTAATCACAAAGGCAATGGTCTTGCAACTAGATTAGAGTTTTAACAAAGGATTTTCTAAATACCTCTCCTCTGCCGGCATATTAACCATCAAGCATGAATGATTTGAATTACAGAGTCATCTCCATAAAGAAGAGAAGGTAACCCATTTGCTCATGACAGCCACATGGTGGGATAACCTGAGTTTCTTTAGGAAAGAATTGGGATATAATTGTTATGAGTTGAGTTCTATCCAAGCAAAGTTCATAGGTTAAAGTCTTAACCTCCAATACCTCAAAATGTGGCCTTGTTTGTAAATAGGCCCTTAAAGACGTAATCAAGATAAAATGAGTTCATTAGGGTGAACCCTAATCCAATATGACTGGTGTAATTATAAATAAAGGAAATTTGGACACAGATAGCCATGGAGGAGAACTCCATGTGGATATGAAGCTGAGGAGAAAGACCTGGAACAGATCCCTCCCTCACAGCCAGAAGGAACCAGCCCTGCTGACACCTTGATCTTGGACTTCCAGCCTCCAGAACTGTAGGACAATACATTTCTATCGTTCACCCAGTTAGTGCTACTGTTCAGCCATTGCAGATTAATGCAATGACCAAAGAAAGGTGAAAGGAAAGTCCTTCTTTCTACTCTCAGGGACTATGGTAAAAAAAGGAAAGGAGAGATGTTCCCTTTCTCCCCATCTGGGACTCTAGAAGGAAGTCACAGTGAAAGGCTTTCCTGTACCAACCTGGGATGCCACCACCGCAAAGTCAACTGGACCACACAGGATGGTCAGGTAAACTCAACTAGGCCTTCCTCATTCCAATGGGGGTACTTACAAGACAGATGGAGTCTTCAGGGAGGTGGCTGACCAAAGGACATCACAGCAGCAGGAATGAAGTGGATCTGTAGGATCACAGTAGATGCTCGGGCCCAGACCAGTGGGAGCCACAGCTAAATTTTAGAAGGAGTATAGTCCCAGCAGGCTGGGCTCTAACCAAGTACAGAGAGACACAATTTACAAGTTACACAGCTGTAGGCCACAGCTGGAAATGCTAGCAGGGTAATCAAGTTCCAGGTTTGAGATGTCATTGTCAAAGACCGGAGCCCCACTAAGCATTCCAACCCTTTCTTACCCCAAGATGTACGCCTACCTCAAGCCTCACCCCTGCTTCATACACCATCTTAGGGAGAAAAAGGGGGGTGAGGAGAGAACATGGATCTGAGAGAAAGCATTTTTAGTCAAGAAGAACTGGGCACAAATTATCAGACTAAACTTTAAACCAGGTTAGAAATAAAATTAAATTTTCCACACCAACAAGTTTTATGAAGTATTTAAATTCTACAGCCTAAATGCAGAATGCTGCAGTTGTTACAGGACTTGGAGTTGATGGGGGAAGTGGAAGTGGGACCATTCCCCATCAGGGTCACTATTTCAATCAAATGACCTCAGAAACCCCTCAGGGAAGGTCACAATGACCCCTTTTGTGTTTTCTAGAGTGGTCGGATGGATTCCAAAGATTCTCACAACTTTGCACTGCCACTAGCTTCAGGTAATGGAGTTTCACAGCCTGGAGAGTGCTAATTAAAGTCAATAGCAGCTTGATGATCTTGACACCACACCCTCAATAAACAAAGGCACTTCCTGGTCTGTCAGCCACATTCGATGCTCAGGCGAAGTGACTAAGGTTTAAGTGAAAAACTGTCAGAAATTGAAGTCGGCAGAGCTGTGCTTGCTAAGGGTGAGCTAAGAATCAGCTGAGGGTGCTTGGGATGGGAGATGGATGCCCTTTTCATCTCGGCTCTGTTTGGTAAGACTGATACATTTTCTGTTTGGGGTGAAGAAAACCCTAGCAGAGCAAGAGGAAAAGCCATTCGCCCCAGGATTTTTCAGGTTGAGGAGGTGAGGTTTTGACTTTGAAATATTTACTGTAAACAGAGCATGCTCAGTCCCCTTGCCATGTGATGCCCTGCAGACTCTGGAGAGAGTCCCCACCAGCAAGAAGGTCCTCACCAGATGCAGCCCTTTGACCTTGAATTTCTCAGCCTCCATAACTTTAAGGAATAAATTAACTCTTTGTAAATTAAAAAAAGAAATATTTATCAGAAACAATTTGTAAGACATGAAACAAGGTGAAATTCTTTGTTTTGCACAGAATTGCACCGAAATTAGATTAGGAAAAATAGTTTATTTAGAAAGTAGATTAAAGAGAGAGAGTGAATCCACTTCTCAAAGGAGAGAAGGGGATCAGGCATCTGAAAGAAATGGGGCAGTGAGTGCTTGAGACTGAATACTTTTAAAACTTCTTTTGGAGATGGGCTGGCATTCACAGGAGCTGACACAGTGATGGACAGCAGGTGGATGGGTGGGTCAGTCACACAGATGAAAAGGGCAGGTAAGCACAGGAACTGTTGCCATGGTGATGGGGTGGTGGTCTGTGTCACATAGGTCATGAAGAACTGATCACAAGAGATTAGATTAGCTTTGCCCTTTATGGCAGGAAGACAAACACTTTGGAGAAAAGGGTATGTTAGATCTCCGGTGGACTTCCAAAAATCTCGGGGCACACTATCCCAGTGGTGCCTCCAGAATGTTAAGTCAGGCTTGCTGGGGGTGTGGGGTATCTGGTGTGCAATCTGATGCTACCTGAAAGATGCAAAGAATTGCACAGAAATTAGATTAGAAAATATAGTTTATTTAGAAAGTAAATTAGAGAGAGAGAGAGAGAGAGAGAGAGAGGAGATTCACCTTCCTAAAGTAAGGAAGGGGGCCAAAGCCAGGAAGTTTGGCAACGGCCATAACTCAAAAAGTGCATGGCCACGCCAGAGTCTAGAAAGGCAATGACCAAAATGGCTACTCGTGGCTGAGTCCTTTTAACCATTCCCATAGATGGGGAGGTCATAAAGGTGACTGGGTGGTGGTCTGCTCCACGTCATCATGAAGGGGCAGGTAAGCGCAGGTTCTAAGGTCAGGTGATGGACAGCAGGCAGATGGATGAGTTAGTAACATGACTGTTGCCATGGTGGTGGGCTAGATGGGAGGAGACAAGGGGAGGGGGTTTTCCTGCAAGAGACTTGTTAGACATTTGCAGTCCACAAACTCCTTGACTAAAAGGTGGTCTTATTATCATTTCTATGGCTTTGGCCAGCCAAGGGGTGATCTTTGATCTTCCGCCTTGCCAAGGAATCTGAAAAGTTTCCTAGAGATAATTATGCTAAACCATGAATTGAAAAGTTGGGCTATTGGGCTGTCCTGGTTCTGCATCTGATGGAGATTTGCCAAGGGGGTAGGGTAGGCTGCCAGTTTTGCCTGTAGTGAAAAGTCTGATTGCTTCCTAAAACCTGCCTATTAGAAACTTATCTATCTATGTCTAACCTGTGCTAGATTCAAAACATGTCAGGGGTAAAGTCTAAGCAAAAATGGCTATGCGGAGGCAAAAAGAGTACGCTAAACTAAGTTTATTCTAGGTTTCTATAGGTACCTCCTTTCAGGGTGATTGGGCATTGCAAGACAATCATCAGTGACTACCTCCAGTAAACTGATTCTGTTCCCTGTCAATGATTAGAGGACAAGTTAAAATAAAATGCTAAATAAGCATGGCAAAGCTTAAAATGGCTGCTCTTTGGCTAAAATTACTCCATTTTGGTGTTTCACCCTTTCTTTTTTTTTTTTTTTTTAGTTGGAGTCCCACTCGATCGCCCAGACTGGAGTGCAGTGGCCGCTCCCGGCCACCGCAGCCTCGACCTGCTGGGCTCCGGCGATCCTTCCGCCTCAGCCTTCCGAGTAGCCGGAACTACAGGC
>CAUYQG010101148.1:0-17425 GCA_963574415.1 Tarsius wallacei | reverse complement strand
ACACATGTTTATGGCAACACAATTCACAATTGCAAAAACATGGAACCAACCATGCTGCCCATCGAAACTGGATAAAAAAATGTGGTATTCTATTCTTTCTTTCTGTGATAGATCACTGGGTATGATAGACTCTGAATCTATCCAAGTTGCCGCGAGGTCCATATGTTTGTCCTTCTTTATTTTTGTATAATATTCCATTGTGTATATGTACCACATTTTTTTATCCAGTTTCGATGGGCAGCATGGTTGGTTCCATGTTTTTGCAATTGTGAATTGTGTTGCCATAAACATGTGTGTGCAGGTATCTTTTTTGTAGAATGATTTGTGTTCCTTGGGGTATATTCCCAGTAGGGGGATTGCTGGGTAATATTTTATTTTAAAGAGGTGGGGTACAATTCAGGATTAAGTATATAAGAGGACATTATACAGGTAAAGTTTGGGCCTCCCTTTGGTCCACACTTTTCCTGGTTTGAGATCCAGTACTTAATGCAAAGGTCAACAAATGCAGCAGCAAAACAAACAATCATCTACAAAAGATATACACCGTTCGTTTCTGCTTAAGGGGGGGTAGTCGATCTGAATTATGAAAATGGTCGAATTCATCATTATTAAACAGCAAGAATAACACAACAGCAACTCCATTTCATTAACGTGGGGGAACCTCTAACAGTGCGCTGAACGCAGAGGGGAGGCACCCTGTGGATCTTAAATAACTCGCTATGCCTCTTTATTTAAGCAAATGGCAAAGAATTATTTCTAACTGGCACCTTTAGCCATTGTAGGAATACAAGGGACAGCGCTCAAGAGCTGTTTAAAAAACGCGTTGGATTTGCTTCTTAGGAGGGCTAAGATGCATTCTGCTATATCATTAGGCCTTCTTTGTAAAAAAGTAATTCCAGGGACCCGTTCACAGCAGAAGTTACATTTCGTGTTGAATGCCCCAAAGCTCCTGTGAGTTTAATAAAGCTTTTAAGTAATCTTTTATTTTATGTATCACAACGGCATTTATGTACATGTTGGAAATTAGTCGCATGTAGACGTGCTGGCTCAGCTCACAGTAATGCTGGCCCTGCATGCGGATTCTCAGACATGTTGAATATCATAGTTTCTGGACAGGCATGGTGGCTCAAGCCTGTCATTCCCAGCACTTTGGGAGGCTGAGGTGAGAGGACTGCCTGAGCCCACAGGTTTGAGAAGAGCCTGGGCAACTGGAAGAGACCTCATCTCTACAATAAATCAAAAAATTAGCTGGGTGTGGTTGCGCGTGCCTGTAGTTCCAGCTACTTGGAAGGCTGAGGCCTAAGGATAGCCAGAGCCCAGCAGGTCGATGCTGGGGTGGCCATGAGTGTGCCACTGTACTCCAGCCTGGGCAATGGTGTGAGACTCCAACTCAAAAAGAAAATAATCATGCTTCCTCCCAGCTGATGCTGAAGCCCAATTTCTTTTTCTTTTTGTCTCTAAATATTTTATATTAAATTTTTTTTCTTTTAGAACCAGGGAGTTCAAGTGCATGTTTGTAACATGGACACATCAAGTAGAGGTGGAACTTGAGTGTCAGATGACCCAGTCTCCAGAGGTGAGCGTTGTACCCAATAGGTAATTTTTGAATCCTGACGCCCCGCCCCATCTCCCTCCTTGTTGGTGTCCCCGGTGTCTATTATTTCCATCTTTCTGGCCATTTATCTCCTGCCTATAAGTGAGAACATGCAGTGTTTGCTTCTCAGTTCACTTAGGATGATTTTCTCCAGCTCCATCCATGTTGCTACAAAGGGCATGATTTTATTCTCTTTTATGTCTGCATAATTGTCCATGGCCTATAGGTACATTTTCTTTATTCAGTCAGTGGTCGGTGGGCACTCAGGTTGGTTCCATGATTTTGCTATTGTGAATAGTGCTGCAATGAACATACAAGAACAGGTATCTTTCTCATATAATGGTTTATGTTTCTTTGGCTAGACACTTAGTAGTGGGCGTGGTGCATCAAATGGTATTTTGATTTGTATTTCTTTAAGAAATCACCATACTGTTTTCCATAGAAGTTGAACGAGTGTTTTCTCCACAACTGTGCCAACATCTGTTGTTCTATGATTTTTTTAATAATAGCCTCTCTGACCGGGGTAAGGCGATCGCTCATTGTGGTTTTCATTTACATTTCTCTGATGATTGGTGATGTTGAGTACTTTTTCATGTTTTTTGGCCGTGAAGTCCAATTGCTTTCTAAGCTTTTCAAGTCTTACAGTTGCTGGATCGGTGTCATCTACAACAAGAATTGGAAAACTCTTTCTCTAAGGGGTCAGATAGTAAGTATTTGAGGCTTCCTGGGTCATGTCGCAACTACTCAACTCTGCTGTTGCAGTGTGACAGAAACCACAGACAGCACATCAATAAGCAAGCATGGCATTTTCCAATGCATGTTTATTTACAAAAACAGGTGGCTGGCCAGGTTTGGCTCCCAGGCCATGGTTTACACCTTATCTAAAATACTAGTTTACTATTTCGGATGTGTTGGGAAGATATCTGAAGCCTTGAGACTTTTGTTCACTGGGTTTGAGTGGTTTTATGTGGCAAGATCATTTGAATAGTGGAAAAAAGCAAATATTCTCAATCATCTGTCATAGTTCTTCTGATTAGCATTAACTGCATTACGAATTGTTATCAAGCGAAGAGAGTATAAACACAATTTAATGAGAACCAATATGTGCCAGGCACAGGGCTATTGGTTTTATGTCTAGGGCATCCTTTAGTTCTTACTAGTTCTTACTACAACCCTAGGGAAGATGACTGTTCAGAGGCAGAAAAGCCCAGTGGGAAAAAGAAAGTTGATAGATGTGAGACGATCAATATAATGGAGAAAACATGAATTTTGGATAGACGGACTCAGTTTCAAGTCCTGGCTTCACCCCTACATTCCATGTGACCTTGGCCAGATTTTATACCTCTCTTAACTTGAGTTTCCTCGTTTATAATTGAAAATATAAAATTATATTGTAATTGTAATTAATCAAATCAGCTACGTTCTAGAGACATTGTGAGGGTTTTGGACGTGAACAAAATAAAAAGCATGTAGTTCATGAACATGGCAGGCACTCATTAAACTTGAGCCCTTCCATGTGTCACGCATAATGATGGAGTGACTTGCTGAAGGTCATACAAGTAGTATGGGGTGGAACTAGGACGGGCACCCCAGCTGGCCTGTCTTCCAAGCTCATGAATTTTTCACTGCCTCACGCCACCTCCCAACTATAAACTTGAGGTGGTGGTATTCGACCCAGGCACGGGCATTGCTCAACCCTTAAAATATAGAACCTTCAAAGCCAGTCCCATGAGGTGAGTCACCTCTCATGGAAGCTGGGTGCATGTTTCTGGAAGCAAAACCAACGTGTCCAGCACGTCTCATGGGTGATGCTGCCACGGCATGTTCCATGTGCCTTTCCTCCACACGCAGACACTGTGGGAAATACTCTTGACCTTCGCAGTTCAGTTCAGATGCTCTTGCTGCCAAATTCCGAAACAGCCATAAAATGTGACCCACACTCATAGCCTCTCAGGAATGTCTCCGTGACCTCAGAGAAGCCAGCCACAGACAGGACACGGGTGGAAACTGGCTCGGCCCCACCTCGGCTGCTCTCTTGAAAGAGGCAGACCAGATCAACATTTTCAACGGTGGCTCACAAGACATCTCTGGGCATGTCAAGAACCTTCTCAGACAGGGTCTGTTTAATTTGTAAATTGTAGCACTGGAGATGAGTGGAGAGACAACCCGAATCTACACCCTCATTTTCAAATGTGAAAACTGAGGCCCAGGGAAGAAAAATAACAAGCTCAAATATCAAGTCCAGCTCTTCTCTGTTCCCGTCCCTGACCCTTTCCCCCCACATATCTAATCTAGGGTAGGGAAGGAGGAGGGATGCCTGTATTAGAACGGCCAGATTTAGCAAGTAAGAATACAGGATGCCCAGTTCAAGTTGAATTTCAGGTAAATAGGAAATACTTTTAAAATAGAAACACGTCCCATGCAAGAGTTGGGACAACGTTGGCAACGGACTTCTACTAAGTGGTTATTCTTTGTCTTAAATTCAAATTGTACTAGGCATCCTGCATTGTATCTCGAAGACCTAGCCTAAATCAAAGAAGCCATGCTAAGATCATGACCTTCCGGACATATTTGAAAGTGTCCAGTTAGACACCTGATGCTTACATGGCAAAACACTGAGTAGACAGGAAGAACTCCAAGTCTCCAGAATCGATGTTGAAAACAATCAATGGCTAGAAAAGAAGGAAATAAAGCTTCAGAAGACCAAGGGAGGAAGGAAAGAAAAGAAGGATGAGAAGGGAAGAAAGAGAGGAAGCCAGAAACGACCCTTGGGGATGCGATGATCTCTCCTTTATCTGTGTCAGCGTGACAACGTCAAGTTCAAGGTCTGTCTTTTTCTCCTGTCCCATTCCCCACTTGCCCTACCTGTAGCATTGCTTCCTTCCCTGCCATACACAGCCATCGCCCTTCATCTCTACTAAAACAGTATTATATCTAAGTTTTATATTTTTAGATCAAAGCCCTACATTTAGAGGATTTAAAACCCAAAGAGTCCCGAAAGGCTTAGAAAGAAAAGCTCGAGTCCTTTCCTTTGAGAAACCTAAATCAAGGTTGCCAGATTTTGCAGACAAAAATACAAGGTGCTTGCATAAATTTGAATTTCAGGTAAATAAGAAACACTTTAAATATAAACACTCCCCATGCAAGAGTTGGGACAATGTTGGCAACAGACTTCTACTAAGTAAAATAATTATTCTTTATCTGGAATTCAGATTGGGCTGGGCATCCTGCATTTTATCTGGTAAATCTAACCTAAATCAAACAAGCAATGCTAAGATTTCTACTTTCTGAAAAACATTTGAAGAATCACTTTTAAACTTCTTATCTGTTTCTAAGGTGACCAATGGTCCCTTTTTGCCCAGAACTGAAGGATTTCCTGGAAAGAGGGACTCTTGGTGCTATGACCAGGACAGTCCCAGATAAACTTGCACCATTCATGAGTCACCCCGGTTTTTTGGGGGGTTTTTTGAGTCAGAGTCTCACTCTGTCACCCAGACTGGAGTGCAGTGGCACGCTGCTCATGGCCAATGCAGCCTCAACCTGCTAGGCTCATGGGATCCTTCAATCTCAGCCTTCCAAGTAACTGGAGCTACAGGCATGTGCCATCACGCTCAGTTCATTTTTTATTTATTGTAGCGATGAGGTCTTGCCACATTGCTCAGGCTGGGCTCAAATCCGCGGTCTCAGGCAATCCTCTCGCCTCTGCCTCCCAAAGTGCTGGGATGACAGGTGTGAGCCACCATGTCTGGCCTGACCCCAGCTTTTAGGTTAAAGATATTTCCATCTCTCTAAACAATAACTCCTATTTTTGCCCAGTTTATCACTTTGAGACATTATCTGTGATTTCCTGTTTTCAGACTTGCGTATTCATTTTGGTTATTTTCAAACGGCTGGTACAACCCCGTTTCCCTACTGCACAAGTTCACCCATTTGGTCTAAAAGCCTTCAGAGAGTAGCTTCAGAGAGAATGTGTTTTCTCTAATCAGGGAAAACAGGAATCACGTTGTGTGAGTGTCAAGTTGCCACTTTATTTTCCCACTGAAATACCTCCCCCCACCTAGGAATCCTTTTAAATATTCTTAACTTTAATTGCCTTTTTCCCCCCACAAAGAAGTCAATTTAAATTAAGCAGAATCCATCACTGTGATAATTTTTTAATGAGTAAAGATAATGTACTCTACAGAAATTGAAATGAGGTGTTCCCAGGATCATTTGCAAAGTCTCAAAAAGTCCTCCTAAGAGCCAGCAGAAATTAATGAATCTCAGAGTCTCTCGGCCATCAGTACCATCTAACCGAGGACTGGGTTCAATGAAAAAAATACACAATAATAATAGTTGTGCTTTCCAATTGGAGCATTTTGCTCCTTTCATTCCAAGATCCTGAGGAATTTTATAAACATTAATTAAACTCAAAGGTATGATTTATTAGATCAACCCACTGATAGCCATCAAACACTCTAAATGTGTACACTCCTATTTAATGGAGTTGGATTGAAAATAAGAATAAATGGCATCCTAGGCAGACGGCCACCCTGGGCTAGAGCCCCTGGTATCTGGGGGAAGGTCAGTAGAGGAGATGTATTACCTAGCTCAAACTTCTCTCATTAACTGTGGTCTTCCTAGAGAGTGACCACAGTTTGATGTTTTCTAATCTCAGTTAAAATATTCCACTCCCTGCCCCAGGTTGAGACTCTCTTTATCACATTGTGCTTATTATTATGCCATTGGATGTCAAAGACAAACACAGCTTGTGAAGCAGGTGACCTTCTGTTCAACACAAGAGCTTTGTGGAAATCTGAACACACTTTGGGTGATGCTTTGAGGGTAGAGGAGGTAGCCATGGTACAGATTCAAAAACAAAGGTTTTGTTTAATGGGTTATTCCGGCCCTTGTTGGGGTGAAGTATAGGGCAGGAAGAAGGTGACCACATTTTTGGTTCTGCGCTGTGAGCAATGCATTGCCTTGATGGGTTTCTTTGTCTGACAAAGGCAAATGGCTTCACATTAAAAATAAATCCCCAATGATAGTTTTCAATCATAGACTGAGTTTATGGAGATACCAAGAGAATTTCCATTATCCACCACGTGAACCAAAGGGGTGGATTAGCATGGAAAACACAGGAACAGTACATGAAAGGATGTTTTATTGTCTTGTTTTAGCAAACCCTGAATCAAGAAGGGTCAAAAAGGTGAGGAGATTGGGGAATTGGAGAAGCAACTTCTTAAACAGTCTCAGATTCTAAAATAGAACTGGACCCCTCCACTTTAACCTTTTTCTTCCAGGGAGAACAAATTCAATCCCCCTCCCTTGACAGATGATAAATTTGAGTCCTGGAGAATTAACGTGACGTGAACAAGTTAAGAAAACTAATTAGTGGCAGAGCCAGGGCTGGAGTCTGTGTCTCTCTCTTATTTCTGCACCTCTGCTGTAAAGCCACGTGGACACGTTGGCTGTTTCCTTCTAATATTGCATTGGCTGAAAGCATTTTCTAGAAACAGAAACGAGAGGCAAGTTTGCTTATCTGACAGACATGAAACAATGGAGACAATCGGTGCCACTTTCTTGGGAGGTGACAGTGATTCTTAAAACACGATCTATTAAATATGCTGACCAATGGAGGAAGGCAGCCAAACATTACAGTTAACCCACAAGAAAAATAATTCACCTGCTTTTTCTTTTTTGAGATGGGGTCTCATGGTTGTCTAGGCTGAAGTAGAGGGGCACAACCCCAGCTCACTGCAGCCTTGACCTCCTGGGCTAAACTGACCCGCTGGGCTAAACTCCCGAGTATGGCTGGGAATACAGAGGCACACCCCCACACCTGGCTACTTTTTAACAAATTTTCTGTAGAAATGAGGTCTCACTATGTTGCCCAGTCTGGTCTCAAACTGCTGGCCTCAAGCGTTCCTCCCACCTTGGCCTCTGAAAGCACTAGGATTACAGGTGAGAGCCACCGTGCCCAGTCTAATAAGTCATCTCTGAGTAACATAATTCACTATGATCCATAATATTTAATCAAAGATTCAACATGAGATATCAATTCCCACTGATTCAGTCATCTAAAAGGTCTTTAAACATAGTTAAGTAGAATACAAGTAGATGAATGAAATACAAACAGAATACAAGTAGATATATGAAATAATTGGATAATCTTGGAGAAAGATGGAAGCAGTGAAGGGCCCTAGATAATAGTGTCTGGATTTGAAGAACCCTAAGCAGAAATTCCATCTCCAACCTCCTTAACAGACAACCATCCAACCGATTAACTCTACAGGGATAGAAAGCTCACACATTCCTGTGGTAGGACTCTCCTTGTTGGGTAGGTTGGGTCGCTAGAATGTTCTTCAGTACCTGAGCCAATATGCTGATCCCCTGTGATTACTGCCCTCATTTAGTTGTTACACAGGACAGCCTGCAGATATCTGTGGCTGTTATTTTCCAGGCTGTGCTCGTGTTTCTCATTCCCCAGCACCATTTCTCATTCCCCAACACCAACCATGATCCATTCTCCATCTTATGTGTCCTGGCATGGGTGCTGGGAAACTGAGCCCTACAGAGAGAACATGCGTTCTCTCACCAGCTGATTCCCACTGGGGTTTGGTCAATGGAAAGGATCAAGAGGAAGTTGGAGATTGGAAGGAAGAGAGATTGAGGATGTCTCTCCTGCTCCTTCCGGATGTCTGCATTTTGGGTTGTGACCACAACTTCCTGTCCAACCACCCTCCTTCATGAATCCCTCAATCCTGTCTACACCTCCGAGAGCATCCACTTGTAAGTAAAGTCCCTTGAACCATCTGAGCTAAATTCTGTTTTCCGCTAGGACTTTGGTTAATATACAAGTTAGAGACATTCTTTGTTTCTTAAGCTTCTCTTCAACCGATACACTTTTCTGACACTTATTATTTTTGGTTGTTTTTCTCTGTACACAGTCTAGTTGGTCAAGCCTTTCCCAGAGAGTTTTGGCTATAGTGGGCCAGAGAATCCCAGATTTTTTTTTTTTTTAAGAGACGGGGTTCTTACTATGTTGCCCAGGCTGGTGTGACTTGGTACAATCAGAGCTCACTGCAGCCTTGAACTCCTGGCTTCAAGTTGTCATCCCTCCTTGGCTGGGATTACAGGCATGAGCCACTGTGCCCGGCTCCAGACTGAATCTTTTAGCACATCACTTTAATCTTTCTTGTTAATGACATCGTGTCTCTTCTAATTCATGCCATATCTTTTCTTTCTTTTTTCTGTTTCTTTAATTTTCTTCTTCTTTTTTTTTCTGTAGCTTTCTTACACGTGTGCCTCGTCTGGGGCTGGCATTCAATTCAACTCCTAGATTTTTAAAATGTGATTTTTCTATTAAACCAGGTCTCTCTCATCTTTTGTATTTCACTCCTTGTCAGGAGACTGAATTATTTAAAAGGCCTGGACCTGGTATTAACATGCTGGTCCTGAATGGTGACGGAGCACAGGGCACTCTGTTTTAAAAACACTGTTAGGAAAGAACATTTTAGTTTCTCTTGTCCTGGACTCTGTTTGCTCTCAGAGATGGTGTCATAAAACTTTCATGGTTATTAGCTTCCCTTGGCGTCCATGGCCTTGTCTGTCCTGGACCCTAACGGCCTTTTCTTGATGGTCTTGGTGTCTGTGGACTGCTTTTACTTTTTCTTTTCCTTTCATTTAAGTCTTTCCCAAGGTTCTCTCTAAGGCTTTTGACACATCGTTCTTTGCGAAGCAAAAACACACACCTAGTGAAGGTCGTCTCCACACCAAACACTAGGCAAGTCATCTTCCCATCAATCCTCACAAAAACCATTTGAAGTATTTTTGTCCTTACTTGATCCATAAAGAACCAGGCCTGTACACAGTAAGGAATCTATGAGAGGAGAGATTGCACCTCATAGAAGCAGGTCAGACCATGTAGATGGCAGGTCTCTTAGGGCAGGTTGGCCCGGGTGATCTTGCCTGGCCATGCTGCCCACACCACTGCACAGGAATAAGAGATGAATCCAAGGAAAGCACATTGCATGTATGGATGGTGTAGTGGCTCCCCAAGAGGTCACTCAGCCACCTTTATTGGTGTTACCGACCAGCACTGTCATTTTATAAGCACATTTGTTTGAGCACCTTAACGGTAAGCTCTTTGGGCATAGGGTTGAGTTCTTATATTTCTTAAGAATGGATAATTAAACATTTCCCACCCTAAGTTTTTGTTATCTTTACCACATTAATATTTTGTTAAAGGAAGAAAGACTATTATAATGTTGTTTACAGAGTTATGGATATATGGATTAATAGGAAACATTGCTCTTTAAATACAGAATTACCATGTTAATTACTAAGAAAATGGAGGCCAGAGAGGTAGAGAAATCTGATGAACAAAAAAGAGTTGTGTATAAGAATAAAAAGCAAATCATTTTATGGTAAATGTATATGAGGAAGCCTAGAATAATATTATTTTCTGATTGTCAATAACTGCCACCCATTGATTGATGGAGCATATTTTTATAATACATGATAGAAATATAATACTATAATTATATTGTCCACTAAAATTGGCAAGCAGTATAGAAGCTCCAAGATTTCAGTATTTCTTGAAAAGTAAATTGGGGGAGGGGGGGATACACACACACAAACACACACACACACAATAAAACATACTATGCCAAGCCCACACTGTAATTTATCAACTGGGAAGGAAATTGGCATGTCTTTTCCTGCTGATTTATTGGTTAATTCCAACAATTCACTGTAGAAAAGGCCAACAATGAATTACAATGTGGGAAAAAAATTAAGCAGAGCATTTAGAAAGGTGTTTCAGTATACAGCCTTTAGAAACAACTTACATAGCGATTTTATAGCCAGTCCCAAAGCGACTGGTGCGTGTGAAATGCAGTGCACAGGGTAGGAAATACACCAGAAAATGCCACACATTCTACTTTTCCTATGTAGAAGAAGATGCCAAGTCGCAGGAAGACTTGACTTCTTTATCTTTGAGCTGGAATCAGACAACGTGAGATCCCTCTTGCTATTTGATTTAGAAATTATGTCGGAAGGACGGTAACAAAATATGAACTGTGTTGGTGAAGTCAGGGATGGACAGTGTGTGCCTGAGTGCCAAAGACATTCATCTTTTGATCCAAAGAGGACAGAGACTTTCATGGGAAGGAACAGAAGCTGGAAGCCTGTATTGCCAAAATAGGATGCACAATCTCCACCACGCACCCTTTGCCCCATCCCTAACCCCAAGGATTCAGGGCTGATGGAAGAAAGGGACTTTCCCCCAATAAGAATTTCCATTTCTTACTTCTCAAATCTGGTGTAACAGACGGGTTGTCCAAGGGGAGTCTCTTTGAAATGATTAAAGATACAAGTGATTGGTGGATAGTTAAAGATAAAAGTCTGTCTGCTTGGCTGGATCTTGGTGCTCAAATATTATTCTGGATGTTTCTGTGAGGGATTTTTTGTTGTTGTTGTTGTTCAGATGAGACTGACATTTAAACGGGTAGACTTTGAATAAAGTAAATTACCCTCCATAATGTGGATGGCCCCCATCCAATCTGCTGAAGGCCTGAATAGAACAGAAGACGGACCTGAATGAGAGCAATTTCAGTGGCAGACTGTCTTTGAACTTCACCTGCAACAATGGCCCTTCCTTGGGTCTCCAACCTGCGGGCCCACCCTGCAGATTTTGGGCTTGCCAGACTCCATCTTCACATGAGCCAATTCCTGAAAATAAATCTCTCCCTATAGATACACACATTCCCTTGGTTCTGTTTCTCAGGAGAACTCTGACTAATACAATGTGCAAAGCAAATTGTAGCTTAGACATTGTGGATGTAATTTACAGTGTTAATGTGGGGAGGAGGCAGGAATAACACACTTTTCATAGGCGTCTCTGTGATGATACTTCAGATGGGAACAGAGGAAAGGAACAAACATGTATTGAGTGCCTACTGTGTGCCAAACGATATGCTTATTTGCTTGTTTGTTTGTTTTTATAAATGCCATTGACTCTTTACAATGTCTCCAGGAAAAACGTATTGTCTCCTATCCACAGATGAGAAAAAGGAGGACCAGGAAGATTAAGCCACTTTCTAGAGGCCACGTAGCTGGTGTGGCCCCTCGGTGGAGCTGTTTGACTCCGGGGTCTCCGTATGTTGCGTTTATCTGAGTCAGTGTTTTTTCTATTCTTCTATGATGTTTTTCTCATGTGATGTGATAGATGCTTCCAGAAGCACACCTCTATACTGGAGTGTTCCTATGTGAACGGAAACCACTGTTTTGGGGATTTCCTATGCACTAGCACTGTGCCAAGGCCTTCTCCTATCTTGTCTCTAATCCTCATTTTAACCCTGTCAGCTAAGTGCTAGTATTTCCATGAGAAACCCAGAGAAATCAAATAACAGGGCCCAGGTTACACAGCTAAGCAGTGGTTCACACTAGGTTTCTCTGACTCCAAAACCCACTCTCCTAGTCCCTACACAAAGCCTCACTTTCGTCTCCTAGGAATTCTGTGTCCATGCACTCCCATGAACCATAACTCTTGGTTTCAAACAAAAGAGCGTCCATATTGTTTTTTCCTTCTCATAGATCCAGGAAGTAGCAGAAGGTTTGCTGGGCTGCAGCATGCTATTTACTGGATGGAAAAGAAAAACACAAACAAAAACAGTTCTTAAAGAGGGTGCCGCCGGGGGCAGGGGTCACACCTGTAACCCCAGCACATTGGGAAGTTGAGGGGGTAGGATCACCTGAGGCCAGGAGTTCGAGATCAGCCTGGGCAACATAGTGAGACCTTGTCTCTATAAAAAAATCAAAAAAATTAGCCAGGTGTCGTGGTGTACACCTGTAATCCCAGCTACTCAGGAGGCGGAGGAGGAAGGATCGCCTGAGCCCAGGAGGCATAGGCTGCAGTGAGCCGTGATAGTGCCACTGCCCTCCAGCCTGGGTGACAGAATGAGATTCAGACTCAAAACAAACAACTAAATAAATGGAGCAAAGAAGGCAGCCCGTGGAGTCTCGTGTGGCCTTTCTGTGGACAGCAGGGTCCCCTAAATCACAACACACTGCTTTATGCTGAGCAGCAGAGATTTCATGGCAGGACTCCCTTCTGTCAACCAGAAGGATCTCATCTCCCCTCTTCCTGTCCCTTTTGGTTGCACCTACTTGACCTGAAAAACAAAGAAAAGGGAATGAGCACCTCGCTGGGGCCCCCCAACCCCAACTTGCATTGACATCATTGCCCAAAGCCGCCCACTTGTCTTGAAAAGAGAAACGGGATAAAACTTCAAGAGAAAGCTCCCAGATGATGCTGAAAGAAGGGCGAATTCTTGTGGCCATGAACACCTCCTCTGGGTGCTCGCTCGTCAGTGTGCAGAGAAACCCATCTTGCCTCCGCCACTCGGAGCAGCGGCGCGCTTCTTGATGTATGTGCCTCTGTGGACTCCGCGAAGGTGAGCCCATTTGTTAGCGAGGGAGAGTGACAGAAATCTATCAAGCCGGCTTATCGTCCCACAATTACAGCAATTTATAGTGTACTTCCTGCAAGGTCACCTGCACCTGCAACCAAACAAAAGCCCTCTCCCCGCCTTTGTTTCAGCCGCCCCGGCGTGCTGGCTGGGACTCAGGTTATCCAGGATATACTCCCATTAATTTGCAGCCACTTAAGGCTTGCGTCGCCCAACGCCTGGCGTGTGTCACAGGTTTCAGTGGCTGGAAATGTTGCTATGTTTCAGAAGAACCACTTTGGCTTTTTCTTTTAAACTCCTTTCATTCAGCTTTTGCTTTCCTCTTGAGATGAGGAACTTGCGGCGAGAAAAAAAAATTCTTTGCGATTTCGAGAAGGAGCTTTCCGTTCTGAGAAGCGGGCTCTATTTTTCTGTCGCCGCCTGAAATTGTCTGAAAAAATTAAAAGCATGGGTAACTCTTCTGAAGGCATTTGGAGACTTCTGTCTGCAGAAGGGGGCTCCTCCCCGAATCACAGTCGGGCACCAGAGTCTGGTCTTCAGCACCCAGTGGGAATGTGCGGAGGTGAGGGCTGGAATTTGAGGTCAAAATCACACGCGTGGATGTGTATTATAAGGGAAGAGGCTAGGGCGCTCAGCAGTGGGGCCTCTCTTTCTCTACCCTCGTCTGCCTCCGGTGTTTGGCTTGCCACACAATCTTTTTTATTGCTACTGGTGGCAGTGCCCGCCCGGCCTCTTGTGCTCGGGGCTCCAGCTGCAAGGCTTCTGCTCTGCTTTCCAAAGCACTAAGGCCGTCTGATCATTTTCCATCTCACGGTGCAGCTTCTCAGAGATGCTCCAATCCATCATCCCATTGCCCTTCAGATTCGAGGAGAAACGTGTCGTTCAAACACCTCCTTGCTGAGAGTCTGTTTCAATCTCTTCCACCCACTGGGGCCACGGGGAAGGTTTTGCTTTTTCTCTTTTCCAGTCCTCCCTCCCACCCCCACCCTGCCCCGTGGCGCCCCTGTCCCCCCACCCATTTAAAGGTGCACTGACTTTCTCTGTGGATGTGTCTGTCATCTTCTCTCCACACTTTGAGAGGAAGTGCAGCTGCGTGGTCAGACCCACCTGGGTTCAAATCCTGGCTTCCTGACGTCACTCCTGCCTCCTCAGTGTCTCTGTGTGTGACTGCCACTCCTTGACAGCAGAATTGCCCTCCATTTGGAAAGTACTCAGCGCAGATTTTTAACAGATATGAATGGTAGAAGTTATTGTTCATCTGAGGACTTTTCCTCTAATTTCCCTTTTTCTTTGTCTGTTTTGTTTTTGTGAAATCGTAGATTGCATGCCCAACTATTTAAATTAAAAATGATTACCGCCAGTGGAATGGATCTAAAAATCTGGGAAGCAATGTATGGGTGCAACGTGCCGCTTTTGCGGTACAGAGAACTGTCACCCCCTGCACACAGCCTCCATGTCAGAGCTGAAAGGCATCTCCTCTCTCTGGGTCACCCCAGATGGAGGCAACATGGGCCCCACTGCATTGGAGGGTCTGGATGGAGGGCTAGCTCTTCATGGGAGACGCCGTTGGTGCCGCAGGCCTGGACACACAGAGGCTCAGGGCCAGAAGCGAGCCAGGCAGAACTGGGAGAGGTGGGAGGCTCTGGAGGGTCAGAGAATAAAGCACAGACCAGAGATCCGGACGTAGAGGGTGGGGGCTGCTGCTTGCTTTCGTCTATGTTATTTCCTTTGGGTTCTGGGCACGTTTAGCTCCATCTGTGATGATAGTACCCAGAGACTTTCCATTTTAACAAGCACACACACATTTGTAAGCAATCTATGGCGTTCTTAGATTCTTAAAGAAGTCCACGGATGACTACTTAGTGTCTGTGAATGCTGGGTTAGGAACTCCATCTACCTCTCAAGTAGATACTCGCTTGCTAGGTGTTTCATAGCCTGATTAAGGTATTTCTACAGACTTTCCAAAGTTCTTTGCCATTAATCTATACTCATTACACAATCTTTCTTGACTCACTTCTCAGAGACATCAAAAAGATGAAAAGGAAATTCTGGCTGAAGGAGAAATGGGTCACCAGGCAACATACCCCCACGGCCTGTGCCTACACACATCATTTTTTCCTGCTGGGTTTGGATGGGATCTCAGAACCCTTTCTGGCAGGTATCCAGGGATTTCCCTACAATTTGATTGGAGTTGGCACACAACAGTGGTCACCCATATTCCGTGTATCCTGCTGCCCTTCCCAGCTTACTCTGGACTAAAGACTGGGTCATATGCTAGTTCTTCCCAATGTCTGATGAGTGGAAGTCACATGTGTCACTTTGGGGCCGAGGCAATTCAAAACGGAGACACTCCCCCCATCTACCTTTCTTTGACTGTGGCCACCTTAGAGGTCCTGTGTTCTGGGATGCAGCGCTTAACACAGGGAGATGGCTGCTGTTTCCAAACCAAACTGGGTCCATGTGCCCACACACAAATAAAGCCAAATGCCAGAGCACTGAATTTTTGTGGAGAAAAGGGTTCATTGCGAGATGACTGGCAAGGAGACAGAAGGCAAGGCTCAAATTCATCTCCCCAAGCTAAGCACAGGGGCAGGTTTTATAGGCAGAGAGCAACAAGGTGTGATCTGATTGGATCTTGCAATGAGAGGATGCTGGGACAAGGATTCTATGCCGTAGGGTGATGCCAGAGCTCGGTGCGACTTGATCATGGATCATGCCATGAGGTTTCCGCTTATTAACCTCATTTCTGTTCCTTGGTCCGAGCACTTAGGTTTCACCCTTGGTTGCACTTTTGGCTCATCTGGGTATGCTTAGGTCATGTGACCTTCAACCTGAGGTCAGTGGCAACTGAAAAAACAACGCACCCTTTTAGTACACAAAGTTGAGCCAGATTGTGCTGGCTCTGGGTGACACTTCTTATGTGTGCAAACAGTTTACATGGATGAGAAACCCACTTCTGTTGGGTAGCGTCACTGAGACTTCGGCTTTGTCTACCGGAGCAGAAGCATCAGGCCTAACCTGACCAATAGGACATGTAAGAGAATCATTCTTTGTCATCCCTCTGGGTCATTAAAAAGATAAAGCAGCCAGCTTTAATCAACATAATCTGCTGTGGGTAAGCAGAGTCAATCTTCCAGACCCAGAGGGTCAAGGACTAGACTCAAGTATGGAGGCATCCTTGAAGAGCCTTTCTTTTTATTTTCAATAGGCCTGATTTTCATGAATGCAGAAACGAGGCCCTGTGAGGTAAAATGGCTTGCCCAAGTTTAGACAGCTAGGGGATCGGTAGACAAGCTAGAACTGGAAAGCAGACCTCCCTTTCTGACCCAGAGACGCTTCTCTCTCCCAGCTGTCCCCTCCCTTACCTCCGTGTCTCTCCATATTGGTAACTGGTGGGAGCAATGGGGTTTTCGGACAGATTTGCTTCCCTTGATCATGTGGAATAACCAGCCAGGTAACCGCAGTATACACACTCTAAATGACAAGATCATTCGTCTTAGGAATTATCTTTAAATCTTCAAACTCTCTCTCCCATTAAGTAAGAAGCCCTCCTTTATTTATTTGTTTTTTGAAAATTCTACCCCAAACCAGACATTGAGTTCAGCTAGCAAAGATTCTCAATGTAGCATCAGGCATGACTTTCTCTCCTTCTTGATTGATTGATTAATTAGTTATGTGTACTTGAGTCCAGCAGGGAGACCAGTGACAGCTGTGATGTGAAAATTACCAGAAAGTTCCAAAAATATGGAGCAGTGTTGACTTGCTGAAATGTAATAACAGGGATTGATTAGAAACAGACACATATAACGATCACATCTTGAAATTACCTGTCAGTGCTGAGGCTTTGAGAAGAATCCTTTTGATTAGGATGAATTAATTCAGCTCCAATGTAATCACCTGCAAAGATACTAGTGAATATTCTCTGTTCTTATTTCAACATTTTTTGGGGGGGTCTGGAATCCTGGAGTTTAGAAGAATAACTCCTATAGAGACAGATGATCTTTGAGAAAACCAAACCCAGTCAGAACCACTCTTAACGTCCTCCAGTAGTTTCCCAATGCTCTTAGAGATAAAGCAAACTGCTGAGTGTGGTCTCAAAGGCCCATATGGCCTATCTGTCACCCTCCCCTCAGCCTCATTTTATACTCCCGTTCACCCCCTCTCTGTGCTCCGCCCACACTAGTCCCTCCAGTTCACACCACAGCCCCCTGCTGACAAAAGATACCAAACTCTTGACTGCCTGAGCCCACGGGTTCGAGACCTACCGGAGCAACTTGGTGAGACCTCCTCATTTCTACAATAAATCAAAAATTAGCCGGGTGTGGTAGTGCACGCCTGTAGTTCTGGCTACTTGGAAGGCTGAGGTGGAAGGATCACC
>CAUYQG010101145.1:0-25577 GCA_963574415.1 Tarsius wallacei | reverse complement strand
TTTATTTTATTTTATTTTATTTTATTTTATTTTGAGTTGGAGTCTCACTGTCACCCAGACTGGAGTGCAGTGGCCACTCCCAGCCACCACAGCCTCGACCTGCTGGGCTCTGGCGATCCTTCCACCTCAGCCTTCCAAGTAGCTGGAACTACAGGTGCGCGCTACCACACCCAGCTAATTTTTTTTTTGATTTATTGTAGAGATGAGGTCTCGCCAAGTTGCCCAGGCAGGTCTCGAACCTGTGGGCTCAGGCAAATCCACACACCTCGGCCTCCCAAAGTGCTGGGATTACAGGCTGAGCCACCGAGCCTGGCCGAGTAGTTGCTTTATAAATGATGGTGCTCCTGTATTGGGTGCATATTTGTTTAGAATGGATATTTATTGTTGTTTGATTGAAACTTGTATCATTGTGTAGTGTCCTTTTGTATCTTTTTAAATTTTTGATTGCTTAAACATTGTTTTGTGTTTTATTAAGATCATGACTCCTGCCTTCTTTTGTGATCCATTTGTCTGGAAACTCGTTTTCCATGCTTTAATTTTGAGTCCCTGTGTGTCCCTTGTGGTGAGATGAGTTTCCTGGATGCAGCAAATAATTGGGTCATGTTTTCTTTTTTTTTTTTTTTTTTGAGTTGGCGTCTCACTCCATCGCCCAGACTTGAGTGCAGTGGCCACTTCCGGCCACCGCAGCCTCGACTTGCTGGGCTCCGGCGATCCTTCCACCTCAGCCTTCCAAGTAGCCGGAACTACAGGCACGCGCTACCATGCCCGGCTGATTTTTTGATTTATTGTAGAGATGAGGTTTCGCCTGCCCAGGCGGGTCTCAAATCCGCGAGCTCAGGCAATCCACTCACCTCAGCCTCCCAAGGCGCGGGATTACAGGCTGAGCCACCGAGCCCGGCAGGTCATGTTTTCTTATCCAGTTTGCCATTCTGTGGCTTTTCAGTGGTGTATTTAGTCCTTTCACATTTAGGCTGATTATTGAAATGTGATTTTTTATTCCTGTCATGAGGTTCTTATTAGGTATTTTTCTTTGTTTGCTTGTTTTCTTTTGGCTTTGGGATTGATCTATGTGTGTGTTTTCAAGTTTGTTGTTGCACTGTATTCTCTGTTGATTCTGTGCTCTGCTGTTCTCTTGGGAAGAATGTGGTCATTCTTTTTTCTCTTTCTTTTGTGCTTTATACTTTTTTAAGTGTCTCCTGCAGAGCTGGTCTGGAAGCTGCATAATTTCTTAGGATTGGGGTCTATGAAGTATTATAATTCTCCATCACTAATGAAGCTGAACTTGGCTGGATAGGAAATTCTGATTGAAATTTTTTATCTTTGAGAACTTTGAATATTGGCCTCCAGTCCCTTCTTGCTTGTAGTGTTTCTGCTGATAGGTCTGCTGCTATTCTGATTGGTTTTCCCTGGTAGGTAGTCTGACTTTTCTCTCTTGTTGCCTTTAGGGTTTTTTCTTTTGTGCCTACTTTGTGTAGGGGAATTACTTTGTGTCTAGGGGTTGATTTTCTCATTTGATGTCTTGTGGGGGTTCTCTGTTTCTCTTGTGTTTGGCTGGTCACATCTCTGGTGAGATGAGAAATATTTTCTTGGATTACCTCCTGGAATACTTGCTCCAAGATTTTTTCCATTTCCCTTTCTTCTTCTGGGATACCAATCAGACATAGGTTCAGCATCTTGATATAATCGCACATCTCTTTTGGGCTTTGTGTTTTCTGAGTTTTCTTTCTATGTTTTTTACAGATCAGGTTAATTCCTTGTTCTGGTCTTCAAGTTCTGAGATTCTTTCTTCAGCTAGATTAATCCTGCTTTCCATGCTTGTCATATTGTTATTTGCTTCCTGGGTGAAATTTTTTATTGCCAAAATCTGTTACAAGTTCTTTCAGTCTTGCATCTTGTCTTTTGAGCCTTATTCACTCTTTCCATCCATTCCCTATTCCGTTGTATTCTGGGGCCAGTAGTTGGTGACTTCCATTGTTTGGGCTCTGAGGTCTGATTTTTTTGGGGAGTTTTCTCTCTGTTACACTTGAAATTACCTGTAGTATTCCATTGGTTTTTCTTCATTTGTGACAGATCTTTTACTTTTCTCTTTAGTTTTGTTATTCAGTGTCAATGGGAGAGGCTTTCCCTTCTGATGTTTGCTCAGCCCTCTACTCTTCCCTGATCTGGGCTCTGGATGTTTTCTATTTTGAAACAGGACTGTGGGTGGGAGCTTTGCTGTCTCTTGTAGTTTTGAAAGCCAAACAAGGTAGGGAATGCAGAGCTAGAATTCAGAAACTACTTGCAAATTACAATGTTCATTTATTGTAGTATATGTTCCCTGAGACCCAATCCTCACCACCACTCTATATGACAATGCAATGGGTACATGTGTGTATCCCCTGAGTCCAAAATACCGTGACAGCAATGAGGAGCATAGAGAAAAATAGAATGAAATAAGATAGACAATAATTAAAGCAAAAGAAAAAGAAAAAAAAAAACAACACAGAACAATGAAATCAGAAACCAAAGTAAAAAACAATTGAACACACACACACACACACACACACACATACACACACATGCCCCCAAACAAACTGGAATAACAGCCGGGCTCGGTGGCTCAGCCTGTAATCCCGCGCCTTTGGGAGGCTGAGGTGAGTAGATTGCTTGAGCGCGTGGGTTCAAGACCTGCCTGGGCAACTTGGCGAGACCTCATCTCTACAATAAATCAAAAAATTAGCCGGGCGTGGTAGCACGCGCCCATAGTTCCAGCTACTCGGAAGGCTGAGGCGGAAGGATAGCCGGAGCCCAGCAGGTCGAGGCTGCGGTAGCTGGGAGCGGCCACTGCACTCCAGTCTGGGCCACAGAGTGAGACTCCAACTCAAAAAACAAAAAAACAAAACAAAACAAACCTGGAATAACAACAAAGTGAAACCAAACAACAACAACAAAAAACCAGGAAAACTAAACACACACACAGACACTTAGCACAAAATGAATGGAGAAGAAAAAAAGACTGGAAAAAAAATACAAAAAAAAAAAAAGGAATTCAGATTGAACCTTCACACATATGTTGACACATAACTTAAACTAATATATATATATAAAGAGAATAGCAAAAACAAACCACCAACAACAAAAAACTGAAAGATGAACACTCAATTGTTCACAAACACACATAAACAGAAAACAAAAAACAAAAGAAGAAAAAGAAAAAGACAAAAGGGGCGATGCAGATCAAAACCTCACGTACACATTCATGCACAAAGGAAACGTATTTTAAAAATAGATGAACTAACAAACAGGAGAAAATTTTAAACACTTTTTAAAAAAATTAAAAATTAAAAAAAACAAAAAACAAAAAAACCCCTGCCCTCTTGTGGCAGGCTCTGTAATTGTTCCTCTCGCCTGCTCTGCTGTCTCCTGCAAGCACTTCCGCCTCTTTGTGTCCAGAGCAGGGAAGGAGGAGGGGCAGTCATGTTGAGTGGGGCTGCAGTCCTCCCCTCCCACATTCATATGGTCAAGGAGATCCCTTCTGGTGTGGGGGTGCAGAATTGTCTCTTCCCCAGGTATGTACTCGTGGGGAGTGCCCCAGCCAGGCCTATCCTGGAATGAAGTTCTCCTATAGTGACTGACATCCAGGCTCCACCTGGGTTTGTCTCTCTCAATTGTGCCCCAGGTGTATGGGTCTGAGGTTCAGAGGATTGCTGGGGAGGAGGAGTTTTGGGTCAGCCCCGAACTCACCACTGATCTCTTTGGAGTTCTTTCTTCTCCTTTTCTGGTCACACCCTTTGTCCCGTGGCTGGATCAGGGTAGGGGGTGGGGCGCCTGGGACTCAGCACTCTTCAGGTCCCTCCAAAGTTTGTGCTTCTAGGATATTCCCTCTGGGTCACGATTAACCTCTGATTAGTTGATCTGCCAGTCACAGAGATCAGGTCTGTTGCTCTATGGTGAGCAAGTCAGAGCAATTTCCTGCCCCGCCTTCGAGATGGTGGCGGGGTGCCCTTCTTGTTCTCTCTGGTGGGACTCTGCGTCTGGGCTCCCTCTGCGCCCCTGCTGCCAGTGTCCGGCCAGGTACTGAAGTGGTGAGGCAAAGCCTGGAGCCTGCAGTCTTTCCTGCTGCAGTGGTGAGGCAGAGCCTGGAGCTGGTAGTTTCTCCCCACCACTTATTCGCAAGAAAAATTTTGTTCATTTAAAAAAAATGGTGCTTGGCTTCTGCTACCTGGGAAGCACCAGGGACCAAGCAGAGAAGCTGCAGCACCAGTTGCTGCACCAGGAGGGTCCTGGCCACTTGCTCACAAGCCCCCACTTAGTCTCTCCCAGCATTTTCTTCCCAAGAAGGGTTTTGTTGATTTTTTTAAAAATGGCGCTTGGCTTTTTCCTTCCCGGAATCACTAGGGTTCAAGCTGAGAGCTGCGGCACTAGTCGCTGTACTAGGAGAGCCCTGGCTGCTAGCTCCCTGGCCCTTCCTCATTCAGTCACTCACACGCTCACTCACTCACCGGTACACACACAAAAATTTCCCATACAGCCACTCACTCACACTGTCTGACTCGCATAGTCTGACTGGCTTGGCCACCATCTTCCCGGTATATCCAGTATGTATTATTTTGTAATTATTGACAACATGGGTTTTGTTTTAAAAACTGTATTATATGAAAAGTATTTTCCAATAGTTGGGACTGTAAAGAACTATACGAGGGGGACCTCAAAAAATGAAATTTATTTATAAAAAATTGTGTATCTATTCTTATATGTTTAAGCTTCAGTCACCTTCAGAGTATTCTCCATATGATCCAATATATCTATTGAGACTCTTTTTTCCACTGCTCAAAACAGTTTTTGAATTCATCTATTTTAACAACTTTTAGTGCTTCTGCCATTTTTTGCTTCACCTCTTCCACATTGGCAAAAGATTTCCCTTTGAGAACTTTTTTCATTCAGAGACATGAAAAAAGTCACTTAGGGCAAGATTGAGTGAATAGGGAGGGTAAATCATGGGGTTCATTTAGTGTTTGGTCAAAAACTGATGAACACTCAGTGTGTGGTGTGGGGAGGTACATTGTCATGATCAAAGAACCAGTTACCTGTTTGCCACAACTCGGGACGTTTCTTCTGCAAATCATGATGCAACCTTCTCAAAACTTTCAGATAAAAACTTTGGCTGACTATTTGATCTGGAGGGACAAATTCCAAGTATACTACAAGGGGTTTGCCCTCCAAAAGATAATTCCAGGTTTTTTGTCTCCCTCCATAAGATTATAAGAAAGCACACTAAAAGGCTAACAATGAATAGTGAAATTGTTGTTAATTTTTATTCTATTCTCCTTTGCTTTTCATTATGTCTTAAATTTTGGACCATGAGGATGTGCTACCTTTGTAATTTAAAATTGAAGTTGGTTAATTTTCTAAAAGTTGCTACCATCCTGTGTTTATAACAACAAAGCATTTTTGTTTGTTGCATTGGATTTGTTTTAAACAGATTTCATCTCTTATTTCTGGTGTCATACAAATAAGAGAAGAACATGTTTATTCAAGGGAAGTAAAAGAATATTGCCCTTAAAGTGTATCACCGTTGAGAAGAAGTTTTTCCATCCACCTTTTCCTGTGACTTCCTTGTCACTAGTTGACACAGGGAAGGCCTGAAGCTCTGCACCCTGGTCTTATATTTGTTTGAGCCCAAGGCTAGAGCAGACCTTGAAGACCAACCCAAGCCATCCTCTTTCACAGTGAAGAAAAAAAGCTCCTGAGAGAGGACAGAAATTGCTCCCATCACACTGTCACACTGTGCTGGTCACATTATAACCAAACCAGGTATAGAATCCCAGCAAGGACCTGTGTTACTCTATAGACTCAAAAATAGAATACTGAAACAATTTCAAGCACATGGTGTCTTGTGTATAGTAGACTCTCAGTTAGTGAATAATGAATGAATAGCTAAATTAACGAAAAAATGTTGAACATGAATAATCACTACATAGTGGAAAGAGGCTCTGGAAATCATCATAAATTCCTTTTTGCATCCTCATGAGAGAAAAGATAAAGCAGATACAAAGCTACCTTGAAAGCAGAAAGTCTACTACAGTCTGTGGTACATGTTGGTAGTGGGTGCCTGAGCGTACCCCCAGAGAGGCAGTCAAAATGCTTCTGATGACAAATGAATTGGAAGGCCCACATAGAGTCTTCCGTGAGTTTAAGGGGTCCAAAGGACCTGTAGAAAATGTGAAGTCATTTCTACCTTTTTCTTGTGGGTAAAGACAAAAAATTTGATTCAGTGGTCATGAGGGAGCTCCTGTAAGGAATTGTGATTGAAGTGTCTCAAGAACCTGATGGGATATTGTTCCACTCAGAGAAAACCAAAGTGGCCGACATATGACAAACTTCAGGTAGAAAAAGGAAGTTTAATTGTTCCCCGGGGAAAGTAACAGGAACGGAAAGTATTTAGCTTCAAAGGGAGGGGCAGCTTTAAAAGCAAAGAGAACATTTTCGAAACTTAGTAAGCCTTACTAATAATAATACACTGGCTTCTTGAATAACTATGTGAAATGCAGGGCCTGCTTTTCTTCTGTCATTCTTCTACCATATTCAAGCCAACTAAATTCCTCTCAGGAGCTTGGTTTACTCTAAGCGGCACAGTCGTTTCACACAATTTTGTAAGACATACCTCTCACAGGACAAGCCAACTGCTAGAGTTGCCAGAAACTTCCCCATCATCCCTGTCAAAAGGGGATCCCATGCCAGATTTCATTTTCTCTTTCTTTCTCTCTTTCTTTCCTTTCCTTCCTTCCTTCCTTCCTCCCTTCCTTCCTTCCTTCCTTCTTTCTTTCCTTTCTTTCTTTCTGGGTTGGAGTCTCACTCTGTCGCCCAGGCTGGAGTGCAGTGGCATGCTCACGGCCACCCCAGCATCGACCCGCTGGGCTCCGGGGATCCTTCTGCCTCAGCCTTCCAAGTAACCAGAACTACAGGTGTGCCCTACCACCCCCGGCTAATTTTTGATGTATTGTAGAGACGAGGTCTAGTCAAGTTGCCTGAGTCACGTATAGTGGGCTCAGACAATCCACTCACCTCAGCCTCCCAAAGTGCTGGGATTGCAGGCTGAGCCACTGAGCCTGACCGGTTTCATATTTTTTCATGCAGGGATGCCTTTTTTGAGGATTCCTAATTGTCTCATTTTCATTTGTACAAATTTATGGGATACAAGAGAAATTTTGTTACATGCATATAATGCATAGTCAATAAGTCAGGGTATTTAGGATGTCCATCCCCCAAAGAAATACCTTTTTGTAAAATATGGCACCCTATTCCATGATCAAACATTGAATTTGTTTTCTCTGTCTTGCTGTATGTTTGTATCATTTAACCCACTTCTCATCCTATTCCTGTCCTCAGCTCACCCTTGCCAGTCTCTATTATGTCTTTCCATACTCTGCTTCTGTGTGATCACCCTTTTAACTCTGATATATAAGTGAGAGCACGCAATATTTGCCCTTTTTGTGCCTGGCTTAAAATAATGACCCCCAGTTCCATCTATGTGACTGAAAAAATACATGATTTTATCCTTTTTGTGACTGAAGAATATTCCATTGTGTATATTTATTTATCCATCCACCCACTGATGAACACTTAGGCTGATTCCACATCTGTGTTATTGTGAACAGTGCTGCAATAAACATGCAACTGCAGGCAAACTTTGGTATATCGATTTCTTTTTCTTTGAGTAAATACCCAGTAGTATTTATTTGGGATTGCTGTATCTAATGGTAATTCTATTTTTAGTTTTTTGAGAAATCTCCATGATATTTTTCAGAGCAGCCATATTATTTAAATTCTTACTATAGTATATAAGCTCCCTTTTCATCCTCACCACCATGTTTTTTTAATTGTCTTTTTAATAGTAGCCATTCTGACTGGGGTAAGATGATATAGCTCATTGTTTTGATTAGCATTACTCTGATGATTAATAAGATGATATTGAGTATTTTTTCATGCACTTGGCCATTTGACTATCTTTGAGAAATGTCTGTTTATATCCTTTACCTAATTTTTAATGAGATTCTTCTCTTTTGTTTTTTAACTGTTGTGTTGTTTCAGTTCCCTGTATATTCTGTATATTAGTTCCCTATCAGATGAATAGTTTGCAAATATTTTCTCCCATTCAACAGGTTGTCTCTTCACTCTGTTGAATATTTCTTTCACTGTTCAGAAGCTTTTTAGTTTAGTATGAGTATTTTTGTTTTCGTAGCCTCTGCTTTTGAGGGCTTAGTCATAAATTATTTGCCTAGACCAGTTTCCAGGAGAGTTTTCTCACAGATTTCATCTAGTATTCCTATCATTTCAGATATTATTTTAAGGCTTTAATTCATTTTGAGTTGATTTTTTTAATATGATGAAAGATAGGCATTTAGCTTTATTCTTATACATGCGACTATCCAATTTTTCCAGCAACATTTATTGAAGAAGTTTCCTTCCCCAATGCAAGTTTTTTTCAGCTTTGTTAAACATCAGTTGGTTGTAAATATGTGGCTTTATTTCTGGAGTCTCTATTCTGTTTTCTTAGCCTATGTGTTTATGTCTATATCAATACCATGCTGTTTGGTTATGATAACCCTGCAATGTATTTTGAAGTGAGGTAATGTGATGCCTCCAGCTTATTTATTTATTTTCCTAAGGATTGCTTTGGCTATTTGGCTCTTTTTGTGTTCATATAAATTTTAGATTTTTTTTCCTAATTCTGTGAATACATTGGTATTTTGATAGAGACTGTGTTAAATCTGTAGATTGCTTTGAGCAATATGGTTATTTTAATGATATTAATTCTCCCAATCCATGAGCGTGAGATGTTTTTCCATTTGTTTATGTCCTCTTTGATATCTTTCAAAAGCATTTTGTAGTTTTCCTTGTAGAGTTCTTTCACCCTCCTTGGTTAAATTTATTTCTAAATTTATTTTGTAGCTCTTATAAATGAGATTGCGTTTTAAAATTTTTTCCTTGACTCGATCATTATTGATTTATAGGAATGCTATTGGTTTTTATATATTGATGTTTTTGTATCCTGAGACTTTACTGAATTTATTTATCAAATATATGAGGTTTTTTGGTAAAATATTTAGTTTTTTTCTGGATGTGAGATTATATTATAAGCAAAGAGGAACTTTTAAACTTTTAACTTCCTGTTGTCCTACTTAAATGCTTTTTATTTCTTTCTCTTGACTGATTGCTTTAGCTAGCATGTCTATTACTATGCTGAATAGCGGTGGTGAAAGTGGGCATCCAAGTCTTGCTCCAGTTCTTAGAGGAAAGACTGTCAACTTTTTCTCATTCAGTATGATGTTAGTTGTGAATTTGTTATATACGGCCTTTACTATTTTGAGGTATGTTCCTTCTATGCTTAGTTTATTGAGAATTTTTTTTTTAAATCATAAAATGATGCTGTATTTTAGCAAATGCTTTTTTTGCATCTATAGAGATTATATGGTTTTTGTTTTTCATTCTGTTGATGTGATATTGATTTGCATATATTGAACCATCATTGCATCTCTTAAAAATCCCACTTAATTGTGGTGTGTTGTCCTTTTGATGTGCTGTTGGATTTGGTTTGCTATTATTTTGTTGAGGATTTTTCCATCTATGTTCATCAGGAATATTGGTCTGTAGTTTTTTGTTGTTGTTGTATCTTTGTCTTGTTTTGGTATCAGGGTGATACTAGTCTCGTACAATGAGTTAGGAAACATTCCTTTTGCTTCAATTTTTTGGAACAGTGTCAGGAAAATGGTTATTTTGTATATTTTGTAGAATTTGGCTGCAAATCCATCTGGTCTTGGGCTTTTCTTTTTTGGGAGACTTTGTTATTGATTCAGTCTCACTACTCATTATCTGCCTATTCAGGTTTTCTGTTTTTTTCCTGATTCAATTTTGGTAGGTTGTATATTTTCAGGACTTTATCCATTTCCTCTAAATTTTCCAATTTGTCAGCATATAGTTATTCATAATAGTCCCTGATGATCTTTTGTATCTGTGGTATCAGTTGTAGTGATTATTTTTTCATTTCTGATTTAATTTGAGTCTTTTTCTTTCTTGGTTGGTCTAACTAGCAGTTTATCAACTTTATTTATTTTTCAAAGAAACAAGTTTTCATTTCATTGATCCTTTATATTGTTTTTAAGTTTCTAGTTTATTTAGTTATGCTCTGATATTTATTATTTCTTTTCTTCTGCTAACGTGGGGTTTGATTTCTTCTTGATTTTCTAGTTCCTTGAGGTGCTCTATTTCATTGTTAACTTGCAGTCTTTCTACTTTTTGATATAGGCATGTATTGTTATAAACTTCCCTCTTAGCACTACTTTTGATGTATCCCACAGATTTTGTTATGTTGTGTTTCTATTTTCATTTGTTTCAAAAAAAAATTTTTTTAAGTTGAAGTTTCTCTCCATTGCTCAGGCTGGAGTGCGATGGCATTATCATGGCTCAATGCAGCCTTGAGTTTCTGGGCTCAGGCAATTATTCTGCCTCAGCCTCTCAATAGCTGGGACCACAGGAGTATGCCATCATGCCTGGTTAATTTATATAGATAGATAGATAGATAGATAGATAGATATAAATTTTTTTTTTTTAGGAGATGAGGTCTTGCTAAATCACTCAAGCTGGTCTTGAATTCCTAGGCTCAAGCAATCCTCCCACCTCAACCTCCCAAAGTGTTGATATTAGTTATTAGCCACCACACCTAGTCTGTTTCAAAAATTGTTTTAATTTCCATCTTAATTTCTTTATGAACCCAAAGGTAATTCGGTAGCATGTTTTCTTTAATTTCCACATATTTGAATAATTTACAGAGCTCTTCCTGATATTGATTTCTAGTTTTATCACAATGTGACCAGAACAGATATTTGATATAATTTTTTTTATTTGCTAAGATTTGTTTAATGGCCTAACACATGGTCAGTCATGGAGAATGTTCCATGTGATGATGAAAAGAATGTATACTCTGCATTTGCTTGATAGAATGTTTTATAAATGTCTGTTAGGTCCATTTGGTCACAAGTGCAGTCTAAATTAAATGTTTCTTTCATGAATATCTGTCTAGTTGCTCTGTCTCATGCTGAGAGTGGGGTGTTGAAGTCTCCCAGTATTATTGTATTATACTCTATCTCTTTGTTCAGCTCTTGTAATATTTTGCTGTATGAATTTAGGTGCTCCAATGTTGGATGCCTATGTATTTAGAAGTGATATATCCTCTTGCTGGATTGATTCCTTTGCATTATATAATGAACTTCTTTGTCTTTTTCTACTGTTTGTGACTTCAGGTCTGTTTTATCTGACATAAGTACTTCTGCTAACTTTTAGTTTTGTTTGTGTGGAATATCTTTTTTTATCCCTTTACTTTCAGTGTATATGCATCTTCAATGATAAGGTGAATTTCTTTTAAGTGAAATACAGTTGGATCATGTTTTGTTTTTTTCTTTTCATCCATTCAGTTGTTCTATTTATTTTAAGTAGAGAATGTAATCCATTTACACTCAAAGTTATTATTGATATGTGAGGCTTTATTCCTGTCATATTGTTAATTGTTCACTGGTTGTTTTCCATATCTTTTGTTTCTCTTTCTCTTATTGATGACAATCAATAAGAGACAATGCTTTGGTGAATTTTAGCAGGAGTGCTATTGAGTCCTTTCTCCTCCTTCTTTGTGTGATTGTTTTACCAGTGAGTGTTATATTTTTGTGTCTTTTCATGATGTCCTTTTATCTCAAGGTTTAGGGCTCAATTGGCCATTTCTTATAGGATTGGTTTGGTTAAAACAAATTCCCTTAGCATTTTCTTGTCTGGGAAAGACTTTATTTCTCCTTAATTTATGAAGGATAATTTTGTTAGACATACTGTCCTTAGTTGACAGTGTTTTTTTCTTTTCTTTCCGTACCTTGACTATATCAAGTCTTGCCTATATCACTGCATTCTCTTCTAGCCTATAATGTTTCTGCTGAGAAATCCTTGGTTAGACTGGTGATTTTTTTTTTTTTTTAATCTTTTACTCGAGACACTCCAACTATAATGTGTTAGACTTTGTATTGTATTGCTGAGCCTTTTGTGTATGAAAAATCTCTAAATCTCTTGCTAGACTTGGGAAGTTTTTATCTGTCATTTCATTAAATGAATTTTCTAATCTTTCTTTGTCTCACACCTTCAGGGATACCAATAATTCAAATATTTGATTGCCTTATGTTGTCCCAAATGTCACAAAGCCTTTGTTCATTACAAATTTTTAATTTTTTGGGGGGGGGGACTTGATTATTCCAAAAGACCTGTTTTCAAGTTCTGAGAGTCTTTCTTCTACCTAGTCTATTTTTGAAGCTTTCAAATGTATTTTGTATTTCTGTCAATGAATTGGTAAGTTCTGGAATTTCTATTTGGTTCTTTTAAAAAACATCTATCTTTTTTGTAAATTTCTCATTCATATCCTAAACTGTTTTTCTAATTTCTTTGTATTTTTTTTTCTTTCAGAATTCTCTTGTGTCTCACCACGTTGCTTTAGAATCAATATTTTTAATTTATTATCTGTGATTGTGAAGTTTTACATATATATATATATATTTTTGAATTGGAGTCTCACTCTGTCGCCCAGACTGGAGTGCAGTGGCCACTCCCGGCCACTGCAGCCTCGACCTGCGTGCGCTACCATGCCCGGCTAATTTTTTTTTTTTTTATTGTAGAGATGAGGTCTCACCAAGTTGCCCAGGCGGGTCTCGAACCTGCGGGCTCAGGCAATCCACTCACCTCAGCCTCCCAAGGCGCAGGATTACAGGCTGAGCCACCGAGTCCAGCTTGTGAAGTTATATTTTTGATTGAGATCTGTAGTTGGAGAATTATTGTATTTCTTTGGAAGTGTTATATTTCCTGTTTTTTTCATGTTTACTTTGTCCTTATATTAGTATCTGTGTATATGGTATAACAATTGCTTTCTCCTGTCTTTGAATTTGCTTTAATAAAAAAGGATATTTTCCAAAGATGTACCTCTGGTGTTGGTTGGGTGAGTACTTTGACCTTGGTTCTGGATGTGTGCAGTTGTGTGGTCTATTGTGTTTCTTTGTAAGCAATGTTAGTGGATTAGAGTGTGTTTATTAGTGTATGATGAAGTGCAAAGGACTGGGATGACAGGTGGGCCAGTCTTCAGGCCCCAGTGGTGGTTGAGTGTACCTATCTTTGTGCCCCAGTGTGGTATATGCTGGCTCTTTCATTGACACTAACCAGTGGGCCAATTCTTGGGCCTCCAGATGGCTTGCTCAAATGTCAGCAGTGGCAGTGGTGAACCAGGAAAGTGAGTGGGTTCTCAGGACCCTGGACAGCCAGCATGGTGATGGTAGTAGCAGCAGTAAGATGATTTTCTGAATCCTGAGCAGTATGTGTTGATAAGGGTGGGCTGAGCAATACAATCTCCAGGCCCTCAGATGGCACTTGCAGGAAGGTGTTAGCTGAGGTGGTAGCAACTAGAGTTTCAGACCAGCTTCAGGCACTCGGTAGGAGTACTCAGTTGCCCAAGGTGGTGGATTGGGTTGGACAATCCACTGGACGCCTGATTAAGTGCTCTGTCTTGAGGGGTGGGGCAAAGCCAGGCTAAATGGGCTTTTGCTCAGGCCCCCCAGTGGTGAGAGCAGGGTCCATCCATGGTGGGCAGGAGTGGGGCAATCCTCAGGCCCCAGGTAAAGTGAGTGTTGATAGCAGCTGCCCTGAGGCCTTGCCACTGGAGAGGATGGAACCATCTCGTTGGCCACAGCCTGAGCTGATGGCTGAGGAAAACACACATCCATCTCACACCCCATTCCTGCTGGGGCTTTACTGTCAGCTCTAGTAGCAGTGCCTCCTGCCTAGCTCACACTTATCCCTGCTGCAGAAGCTTCCACCCAGCTCACTACTAAGTTCCAGACTGCTCATGTCCCAGTCTTAGTCCTAGTGGTGCTCGCTTCCTGGCACCAGCTGTTGCAGCTCACACCTTACTTGCTTCTTAGTCTCAACTGTGGGAGCACTCCCAGCTCACTCTCCAGTCTCAGCAGCAAAATCTCAAGTTTTCCTAATACCTCAATCCTAGTGCTACTGGGCCCCAGGAAATAATGTATTTTGCCAAAGGCTACATTTGAAAATAATGCTTTGCTAAAGCTTCTGAGGTCTCAGAAAAGGTGTGGGTCCCAACAAAAGCTCCTTCTCTGAAGGAGTTCTATCCCATGGTCTCCTGGAAAGTTCATATATTAGTTTAAGGGGTTGCAGGGTCTCTAGAGGTTCTCTCATAGCCAATATTGCATGATTCCATGGTAAGGATGTGGGCTTCTGGAAGTATCTCACACTCTTTCCCTACACTGGGAAGTCACTCCTGGTTCCCAGTGAATCCTGACCAGGGAGACTGCCTCTCTTCACTCTCCTTCCCCAGTTTTGGTGTTTCCTGTCTCTCCTCTATTGAATTCCAACATTTTCTCTTGGATAATGTATTTGCAGTGTGATTGTCTAGGTACTATTTTGGTTCATTGAAGTGGAGGAGGTGAGCATAAAATGACTTTAGTCAGCTATCTTGAAACCTTTCCCTAAATTGTCTTTTTAAGACAGTATTTTTACCTCAGTCTTTGACCCAGGTAAACCAGAATGCAAATATAATAACCATGGTATATCAGAATTTCTTTCTTTGAACTTTTTCTCTCCTAATTCTGAAATTTGCGTCTTAAATTTTCTTTATGGGATAAAAAAACAAAAGAATAATATTGTGGTACCATTATCCTGTATATCACTGGAAGAACACAATGGGCAAGGATGTACATCCAGTTCTTTCAGAGCTTTAATTGATTTAGAAGTCAGCCAAAACAATCCTTAACAAAAGAAACAAGGCAGGAGGTATCACACTTCCAGACTTCAAACTTTACTATAAGGCTACAGTAATCAAAACAGCCTGGTATGGTACAAGAACAGGCATATAGACCAATGGAACAGGATAGAGATTCCGGAAGCAAAGTCTCAATTTCTCAACCAACTCATCTTTGACAAAGCCTCCAACAACAACCACTGGGGAGAGGAGAACCTGTTCAGTAAATGGTGCTGGGGAAACTGGCTGATCACATGCAGAAGATTGAAACAGGACCCCTACCTATCACCATAAACAAAAAGTAACTCTAAATAGATCAAAGACCTAAACATAAAACCTCAAACTATAAGAATCTCAGAAAATGCAGGAGACACCCTTATGGAAATTGGAACTGGCAACCAATTTCTGATCAGAACCCTAACTGACCATACCATAAGAAATAAGATAGACAAGTGGGACCTCATCAAACTAACAAGCTTCTGCAAAGCAAAAGAAACCATCAAGAGAGCCGGGAGACAGCCCACAGAATGGCAAAAAATATTTGCCAACTGTACATCTGACAAAGGCCTAACATCTAGGATCTACAAGGAACTCAAACGCACTGAAAGGAAAAAAACAAACAGCCCTATTGAAAAGTGGGCAACAGACATGAATAGACACTTCTCAAAAGAAGATATATGGGTACAGACACATGAAAAAGTGCTTAGCCTCACTAATCATCAGAGAAATGCAAATCAAAACCACATTGAGATACCACCTAACACCTAAGAGTGGCCATCATTAATAAAACAAACAACAACAGATGCTGGTGAGTATGCCAAGAAAAACTACGCTGCTGGTGGGAATGCAAACTAGTGCAACCTCTTTGGAAGACAATATGGTGATTTCTGAAAGAACTAGAAATTGACCTTCCATATGACCCAGCAATCCCCCCACTGGGAATGTAACTGGAGGAACTCAAATCATTCTACCAAAAAGATACCTACACACGTATGTTTGTTGCAGCTCCATTCACAATAGCAAAAACATCAAACCAATCATGCTGCCCATCGAAGTTGGACTGGATAAAAAAATGTGGTACATATACACAATGGAATATTATACAACCATAAAGAAGGACAAACATAGGGACTTTACAGCAACTTGAATGGATTTAGAGTCTATAATACTCAGTGATCTACCACAGAAACAAAGAACAGAGTACTATATGTTCTCACTCATAAGTGGACCTTGAACAATTATCATAATATTATAAGAAAGGGAATGGCAGTAGTGGGAAACTGCCAGGGGAAAAGGGGTGGGATTGGCAGTTGAGGGAAACTTCTTGGGGAGAGAGGGGCATACCTCATCAACAAGGGTACCTGCATAATCAACATTTGTATACCTAACCCTGAATTGCAGCCCATGTCTTTAAAATCAATCAATCAATCAATCAATCAATCAATAAAACTGATGAACCAGAATGAAAAGTCAAGGACAGGTTAATACATGGATAACCAATGTATAACAAGAATGTAAAATTACTTGATGTATAACAAAGAATTCTAGAAAAATAATAAAATTTCAGTAAATCATGAAAAAAATTGATTTAGAAGCCATTATTAGAAGATAGGCTCCTCTTCTCAAGATGGTCCCCATTTGTTTTCATTTACTAAAACCATTTACTAAACTTGTTTGTTTAACAGATGACTTTCCAGAGTTGTCCAAGCTGGAAGAAAATCTACCATGAGCTTTCACCTTTAGAAAAGGGCCTTAAACCCAGAAATTGCTCAATATGCATTCATTAGATAAATAACCTGTGAAAGGCAGAATAATACCCCCCTCCCAAAGATGTCCATGTTTTAATCCCTAGATCGTGTGAAAATGTAATCTTATCTGGAAATGTAACCTTACATGGGTTTTTGCAAATGAGATTAAGTTAAGGATCATGCAATGGGAACATTAGTCTGTATTTTCTGGATGAGTTCAATGTAATCAAAAGGATTCCTATATGTAAAAAACAACGTTAAGAAGATCAGAACAGGAGAAGGTTTGAAGATGCTACACTGCTGGCTTTGAAGATGGAGGAAGGACTGTGAGCCAAGGTATGTAGATAGCCTTTAGAAACTGGATAAAGTAAGGAAGGAATTCCTCCCTAAAGCCCCAAGAACATATGCCACCCTGCTGACACCTTAATTTTAGCTCAATAAGGCTTATTTTAGATTTCTGACCTACAGAATTGTAAGACACTGAGTTTGTGGTAATTTGCTAGAACAGTAATTGGAAGGTACTACATAATCCAACTGAAAATAAGTATTTGAGAATTACACAATTGATTTCTTACTCACTCCCTTCTTTAAAGAGAGGATTAGCAGATGGGTAAAGCAAACCCAGAGACTTCTAATATGGACTCTTCCACTAGATGCTTCCAACAGAACCATGCTTCAATGACCTACAAGAATAAGCATAAAGAACCACAGCCACCCTCACTTTGTCCAATGGGCATCTCACAAAGATATGCACAATCAGAGCAATAAATTCTAATTAAGGAGCTTTTTGCTCTGAAAATCAGCTCTCTGGCCTCCTTTTTTACTCCAGATTATAACAAATTCAAATACCTCAGTAGCACATGAAACAAAGACATTGCCTAATGTGTAATTTGGGAGGGAATTTAATGATACATCTGTCTATTTTGACAAAGCACAGCCTTGAAGTATCTATTTAAAATAAAATCAGCAGATTGGCAGCGATTAAAAATGAAAGGCTATAAAAAGTTTAGGGAAAAAGGCATTAAAGTCTAATAGCTCTTGGTTTATGTGCCAGCACTATAGTAAATATTTCTAGCACCAAATTTCTCTCCTGAAATCTTGGCATTAGCAACTGCAAAAAATACCACCATTACACACACACACACACACGCGGGCGCACGCGCGCGCACACACACACACAATCCATCTTTTATACAGATTAACCAGTGAGTCCATCTGGGATCTAGTAAGGCTGAGTATGTATAATATTTCAAGATATTTTATTAGACATTGCTAAGCATTATCTTTCAAATCAGTAAGGTAGAAACAATATATTTATTTTTATAAAGTGCCTTGAAACCTTTCTGATACTACACTAATGTTATTTTGCCTTAGCAACTTATTAAGGAATTTTGGAAGTTTAGGGTATTCTATATGCTCTTTTGGTAATATATGATATAGCCATGCAATGTATCTATATCTGTTCTCAAAAGCATTGGAATTGTTTATACTTTAAAGCAATATGCAATGACAAGAGACAGCTACTACAAAATAAACTTTTAAGTAGACCTAGTCATAAAATCACAGGAATTGCCAGTAACTGAATGATACCTGTAAGAACTCTGGGAATAAAAGTTACTGAATATGCAGCAGTCTCAGACCCAGCACCTACCTTGCCAGCTTCTGAAAATGAATTACATCCCAATGGCAGACTTCAGTTCCCTCCTGAGCTTAATCTTTCTTTGCCCTCTGGCTCCAATCATACTTTGTGTCTTCTACAGTCCTCTGCTTCCTTTCCTCAGCTTAACTTTTTGAATTTATTGAGGTTTGTACAAACCTTGTCCTTAAACAGTAATTCCCTTACATAAGAATGAGTTCCATTCCAAGAGTACTTTTGTAAGTCCAGCAAAGTTAGCCTAGCTTCCCAACTAACACAATTGGCTATACGGTACCAGCTACATCATCACTGCTTTAATGTTTGCTTCTGGGCTTGAAATAAAGATACTGTTCTACTTTACTCTATACAATACAGTATATAGTAAAAAACACAACAGCACAATCACTTGTAGAGGATTCGTGAACGTGACAATGTATGCTGGACACATGAACTAACTTGCAAGATTAGACATGCGAACACAAGTTCACATCTTTGAAAGTTTGCAACTTGAAGGTTTGTATGTAGGGGATTTACTGTGTATTCCTTGTTTGGTGTCTCTCTAGTGTTATAAATTATCTTGCATGAGTTCCTTATGCTATGGTGAAGGTTCACACTCAGTCACTTTCCCAAGGACTACCAACGGGGACTTCCAAATAATTATATAACTTTATAAAATTAGTCAATTTTGTAAATGGCTAGAGATAATTTGTAGCATGGCATAAGATGTGAAAATGTGGACCCTTAATATCTCTATTATGTAACTATTTCCTTAGGATGTAGTTGTCCAAGTCTCCCCAAGAAGAACATAGAGGCAGATGAGAAATTGATAAAGGAAATTATGTTTATTCATTTATTTAATCAATATGTATTGTGTACTTGCTATGTGCCATGTCTTGTGCTAAGTGTTGGAAATGCATTGGGGGATAAGATGGACGCGGTTGTGCTCTCTCCTTCAATAGTTGAAATAACTGTTAGAGAACCAGACATCACATGTGCATTCCAGGATGTAAGGAGGATAAAGAAGCACATATCTCCTCGATTCAAGGGATAAGTTGTCTGCACTATACTTTAAATTTCATTGACCAAAATTGATCACAATTGACCTGAAGGGAGCTAAGGAAAACAGGCTTCTAGCTGTGTGGTCTATGTCAAAATCAGTATTCTTATTTCGAATGAAGAAGAAGGAATGGATCTTGGAAGTCAGCATACTCTGACACAGTGTCTTTATTATTATTTTTTTACATTCAATAGCATGTGGCCTGACTTCAAGCATAGAAAATACTGTATTTAGTTTGTATAATCATCAAATGTGACAATGAGGAACAGAGTTGTAATTTAAAGTGTCACATAAGTGTAAAGTGTTATTTTTGAAGATAAAAACCCATTAGCAGTTAGCTCAGAAAATTGGAAATTTTGATACTCAGAATCTGAAAGATATATACAAAAGAACTGAGATCAATAGCATTACATATTGACCTCTTTTCTGCTGTATTAACAATTATTCAATTTCAGATTTATTTGATTGCTAATTTTTATAGAGTTATATTGGTTTTTTTTGTTTGTTTGTTTTTTGGGTTTTTTTGAGTTGGAGTCTCACTCTGTCGCCCAGACTGGAGTGCAGTGGCTGCTTCCGGCCACCGCAGCCTCGACCTGCTGGGCTCCGGCCATCCTTCCACCTCAGCCTTCCAAGTAGCTGGAACTACAGGCACGCGCTACCACGCCCGACTAATTTTTTGATTTATTGTAGAGATGAGGTCTCACCAAATTGCCCAGGTGGGTCTCGAACCCGCGGGCTCAGGCAATCCACTCACCTAAATCTCCCAAGGCACGGGATTACAGGCTGAGCCACCGAGCCCAGCTTGTGAAGTTATATTTATTAACAGTTTTTTCTTTGTATAATATTTAGGTATTGTTCTTGTGTAGAACATCTGTCCTCGGGGATTTTTTTTCCTAGAATGCACAACATACATTCTTTGTTTATTAAAATAACTCTGATATATTCATTTATTCACATGTTGAATATATATCTATGGAATGCTTACTCTGTGGCAGGTATTGTTTTAGATACCAGAAAATAGAAAATCTAATATTAAACAAATATGATGGTTAATTCTAGGGGTCAACTTGACTGGATTAAGTAATACCTAGAGAACTGATAAAGAATTAATTCTAAGTATATTTATGAGAGCGTTTCTAGAGGAGACTGGCGTGTGAGCCAGTAGACTGAGTGGGGAAAAGATCTGCCTTCAGTGTGGACAGGCACTGTTCAATTGGCTGGCGGCCAGGACAAAACCAAAGGAAAGGATTTCCTCTCTCTACTAGAGCTAGGACACACTTCTCCTACGGACCTTGGACACCAGGAGCCCAGGGTCTCCAGCCTTGGGATTCTAGGATCTACACCAGCAGCCCCACTCCCCCCAGGTTCTCAAACCTTCAGCCTCAGACTGAGAAGTCCACCATTGGCTTCCCTGGTTCTGAGGTCTTCAAATTTGTACTGAACTGGACTACCGGCATCCCAGAGTTTCCAGCTCATAGGCAGCCTGTGGTGGGACTTCTTAGCCTCTATAATCACATAAGCCAATTATCTTAATAAATCCTCTCCTCTCTCATATATATATATGAGAGAGGATATATATATATATATATATATATATATATATATATATATAATTTTAACTATTATATAGTTAACACTATTTTAACTATTATATCGTACATTATATGTATACATATATATATATGAAAGAGAGAGAGAGAACTCTATCCTATAGATATATGCCATTGGTTCTGTCTTTCTGACGAACCCTGACCAACACAGGCTTTTATATTATAGTGGAGGAAGAAGGGGAAAAAAAAGCACAGAGTCTTTCTCTTTGCAATTTGTGTGAATGATGCAAAAACAAAGAAAAAAGCAAACAAAAACTGCTTAATGCCTTTTTACTTCTATAAAGATAAAACAAGTATAACAATTATAAAAATAAAGACTGAACCTAGAGAGAGGCAGAGTTTGCAGGGCTGGGTGAAGCAGTTGAACAGAAAGTGACTTTATAGTAAGGACAGGAAAGGCAATACAGGAAGAGAAAAAAGTTGGTAAATGTTAATGAAAGAAGTACATTCCTTCCATCCCACTCTGAGTAAATTGTGCAGAATGTTTTGCTGATGTGGGTATAACTTGGGATGCGAATGGCTGGAAGGGCAGTGACTTTTATTGTCCTGTGATACCTTAGCCACCTCAAAAGCTCAGGGGCTAAGTGAGCAGAGGCAGGGCCACTCCTATGCAGAAAGGAGGTAGCACCACAGAGGTGGAGCTGAGCGGGAATTTATTCATCCATCTGTTCATTGTGCTACTGGGGCTAGGGTCCCTGCGCTCCGGTAGAGTCTAGTCTAGGAGAGCTGCAAACATTGAATACACACAAATATATATTCATACATCATATATAGTACTCTGAAAAAAAAAAGTAGAGACTGTGAGAAATTCTGACATGTGGCTCCAAGTTTAATTGGGGGTGGAGGGTGGTCAGTAGAAACTTTTCTAAAAGACATCTGAGCACAGATAAGATGAACAGATGTGAACTGGGGTAAGAGTTGGTCACTTCTGGGAAAGCAATAAACATTAGAGGTTAATCGTGAGGGAATAGATTTTGGAGAATGAAGTCACTCAAAAACTCACAATATCCATATGCAAGCGACTCATTTGAACCATATATTTTAGAACATTTGCCATTCAGTTGAATATGTCCCTAGCACTGGTGTGCTGGAGCCAACACCTACAGACTCACCAGAGCACATTGTCATTATCTCTTCCCAATTCTGCATTCAGTAGCATCCAAATGGTCACATGAACTTGGCCATAGCTGGAGTATTTACATTATGGAAATTGGCAAAAGCTACAAATAAGGGCTTTTTTTTTCTTCTCCAGAGAGCCGATTATTACACATTTATCGGCACACCATTGTTCTTATGTCAACTAATGCCAGGATGGGAAGGTCAGAAACACGTGGAGAAAGGGAATAAAAAGCAGTCATTTAATTAGGAAATTCTTGTTAAAAATTTGATACAATATTTTAATATTTCTTTAATGGTTTAACATCTTTATAAGAGAAAGTATCAAGGTTATTTTGGGAAAATAGAATAATCACACATTTAGTTCACTACATCTATAGTAAGTTGATTAATGAAAAATGGTTCTAGGATTTACCGAGTCTGATAACATCAATTCTAGAGAGAAAGTTGGTCATTGTTTGAAAACAACAGCACATTTCACTGATTCCTATTACTTTCTATTTACTCAACCTTAATCATTCAAATACTATTATCTGATTACTAATTTTTGTGCCAGGCTGTGAAATACCGAAAGAAGATAACACTCTTAGGACTCAGAGAATTTTCAATTTAGTTGAAATGAGACTTTAAAATAAGAAATATTTAAATATTGGAAGGCTACGAATGTAAGTGAATGGTTCAAATATGTAAGATAGAGGTAAGCATAGATAAAAATGATGACGGAAGAAAGACTTCTCTGAGAACTTGAGTTGAGCTGGGTTATCAAAGATATGTGGAATTTCATTTTATTATTAAAAATATATATAACATATTGCTGGTGAGAATGGAAAATAGTACAGTCATTCTGGAAAAGAGCATGGAAGTTTCTTACAAAACTAAATAGGTGCCTACCATAAAACCCAGCAATTATAGTCTTGGGCATTTATCATAAAGAAATGAAAATTTGCATTGACCCAAAAAACCTGTACACAATTACAGGCTTATTTATAATAAGCCCAAAGCTGGAAACGAACAATAGTTTGTTTAACCACCTGATTAAACATACTGTGGTGTATCTATACCATGGGATACAAGTTGGTTAGATCTCAAGGGAATTATGCTGAGTTTAAAAAGCTAAGCTCAAAAGATTACATACCATTTATATGGCATTCATAAAATGGCAAAATCATAGAGCTGGAGAACACATCAGTGGTTATCAGGGGTCAGGGACTGGGGAAAGCGAGGGAAAGGGTTGTTGTCATAGAGAGGTAGCATGAAGAATCCTTATGACTAACTGTTTTGTATTTGACTGTGGTGGTGGCCACAAGAATGTATAAATGTGATAAAACTGAAATTGAACTAAACACATGCACACACACACAAAGTGCAAGTAAAACTCCCAAAATATGAATTAGGTCCATGAATTGCACACATGTCAGTTTCTTGTCTGTGACGTCGTAGTGTGGTTTTTCAAGATGTTACCATTGGGAAAACTAGATAAAAGGTATATAGGAACCTCTGTACTGTTTCTTCCAACTGCATGTGACCCTACAATTAGCTCAAAATACAGTGTTTATTTTAAAAAACACTATAAGATAAAAGCAAATAGAAATGAGCAATTTATTTTTATAATTCCATCACACTATTATTACAACAATTTAGCTGTTCCTTTTATTCATATGGGTGGTAATTGGATAAACAGAAATAATAGAATAGGGTTTATTAGAATATTTCAAATAATAATGTATGATTCTAATAAGACAAATAATTAAGTCTTATTTATTCTGTGTAACTATGAAACATGAGATGAAAATAGTACAGAACTGCATTGCTGACTCCATTTTCTTTCTTATTTGCCCTATCCCACCTTTGATGAGTTTGCTGTCATACCTATGTTATCCCTTGCTCTCCTGAGAAAAATAACCTTAAGATTCATATCTATAATGCCAAAGTACCATTTAGAGCAGAATGCTGTACAAACTGACTGCTCCTTTTCCTACTTCCTCTTAACTTTTTAAGATACGGTGACAATCAATAACTATAGCAGAGTGAATCTCAAGAATCTTGAACTGCTCTTGTGCTAGAATGTAAAGTTTCAGTCTCAAAATCACAGTAAACTCTATTTTTTTGTCTGATAAGGTCCAAACTCATGCATTAATCTTTCTGTTTAGTTGGTAATCAGAATCATGGGGTTTGGATTTTATATACAATACACCCTCACGCATACACATCCAAAACATATGCATATTTTATGTTCTTACAAATGAATATAGAAAATTATGTAAAACTTACTGATAAAACCAAGTCATAAATTTGACATTTGAATGCTCTTCCCTGTGTAGCCCCAGGTAACATCCAAAAGCCACAGTTTAATTTTAGACCCAGAGTGAAAGGTTTATGACCATGTTATTCAAACAAACACACGTTGCTGTGAAATACCACCCTGGCCAGGCCATCTGTTTATCTGGGTGATTTCATTCAGTACACAGATCTGACAAATAAATCAACTGCTTTTGGAATACCAGGGACCTTCAGAGAAGGCCAAAGTCTGTAATTCAGTTTTTGCTCATCATTGGCCAAATAAGAAGCCCTAATTAGAGTGAATGGCAAATGGCTGATTTGAAACAGCAGGCACTGGTCTCTCTTTTTGAAATCTCTCTGGAAGGTCCTTCAAGTTTGAGAGGGCATACAATTATATGTATGTCTCTAATGCTTATATGACCCAACCAGGTATTATGTTGAGGATGTTAATTACAATGTCTATCCTGTTAGCTGTTTTTCATGCTATTGCTTTCAAAGGAAAGGTGTTTAAGATCTTACGTCAAAAGATAGTGTTAACAAACCATTATTGTGTTGTTCAATAAAGATCTCAGGTGATACATTTAATAAATATCTTTTTAAAAATAAATGTGTATTTTTAAAACTAAAAATCTGAAGAGTAAAATATATCCAGATAGTAGATTATTTGCCTGAATCTCTTAGCATAGAAGGGTGGGAGGAATATAAATTTGAGAGAAAACAGATACATGTTGAAATACCCACTCTCTTTCTGGACTAGCTGTGTGGCCTTGGGCAAATTGCTTTGTTTCTCAGAACTTTGTCTATCTGAATGTTTCCTCATTTGTAAAACAGGGCTAGCTCTCAGGGTTTTGTGAGAATTGACCCAATAACTGCACACAGTAAGTGCTCCATAAATGCTCATTATAGTGAGATTTTCTTGAGTGATCAAATTTGGGGGGTTGTTGTGAAAATTGGCCCAACAACTGGCACAGGGTCCTCAAAAATGCTCACTTTAGTCCGTTATTGGGATTTTTGGGGGGAAACGGTGTGGAACCATTGAACAGAAATTTAATTCAAGGTGTGTGCATAGTGGTTAAGAATACAGATCCTAAAGCAAGATTGCCAAGCTATGAATAATACTATGTCTACCACTTTCTATTTATGTGATTTTGGACAAGGTATTTCACCTTTCTTTTTTTTTTTTTTTGAGTTGGAGTCTCACTCTGTCACCCAGACTGGAGTGCAGTGGCCGCTCCCGGCCACCGCAGCCTCGACCTGCTGGGCTCCAGCGATCCTTCCGCCTCAGCCTTCCAAGTAGCTGGAACTATAGGCGCGC
>CAUYQG010101144.1:0-19601 GCA_963574415.1 Tarsius wallacei | reverse complement strand
AATGAGACTCTGACTCAAAAATAAAGGAAGAAAGGTAGGATTTCACCTCGGAGAGAGGTGAGAATTAGAGTAGCAAATGTGAGTCAGGCTAAGACAATTCTGAAGACCTAATCAGCCTCCTATCTCCCATTCTTCTAGATTGCCCAATTGCTCAGCAACAGAGACCCTGGGATCCAGGCCTTCCTCACTGTATCCTGCTTAGGGGAAGGTGATTGGAGCCACCTGGGACTATCCAGTTCCCAAGAGACCCTGCACCTCCGGCTGAACCCTGAGCCCGTACTGCCCACCATGGATGGTGTGGCCGAGTTCTCTGAGTATGTCTCTGAGACTGTGGACGTGCCATCCCCCTTTGACCTGCTGGAGCCCCCCACCTCAGGGGGCTTCCTCAAGCTCTCCAAGCCTTGCTGCTATATCTTCCCAGGTGGTCGTGGGGACTCTGCCCTCTTTGCTGTCAATGGTTTCAACATCCTGGTGGATGGTGGCTCTGATCGCAAGTCCTGCTTTTGGAAGCTGGTACGGCACCTGGACCGCATTGACTCGGTGCTACTCACACACATTGGGGCAGACAACCTGCCAGGTATCAATGGACTCCTACAGCGCAAAGTGGCAGAGCTAGAGGAGGAACAGTCCCAGGGCTCTAGCAGCTACAGTGACTGGGTGAAGAATCTCATCTCCCCTGAGCTTGGAGTTGTCTTTTTCAACGTGCCTGATAAGCTGCGGCTTCCTGATGCCTCCCGGAAGGTCAAGCGCAGCATCGAAGAGGCCTGCCTCACTCTGCAGCACTTAAACCGTCTGGGCATCCAGGCCGAGCCTCTGTACCGTGTGGTCAGCAACACCATCGAGCCACTGACCCTCTTCCACAAAATGGGTGTGGGCCGGTTGGACATGTATGTCCTCAACCCTGTCAAGGACAGCAAGGAGATGCAGTTCCTCATGCAAAAGTGGGCAGGCAACAGTAAAGCCAAGACAGGCATTGTGCTGGCCAATGGGAAGGAGGCTGAGATCTCAGTGCCCTACCTCACCTCTATCACTGCTCTAGTGGTCTGGCTACCAGCCAACCCCACTGAGAAGATTGTGCGTGTGCTTTTTCCAGGAAATGCTCCCCAGAACAAGATCTTGGAGGGCCTGGAAAAGCTTCGACACCTGGACTTCCTGCGTTACCCTGTGGCCACACAGAAGGACCTAGCTGCTGGGGCTGTGCCTACCAACCTCAAACCCAGCAAAATTAAACAGCGGGCTGACAGCAAGGAGAGCCTCAAAGCCACTACCAAGACAGCTGTGAGCAAGCTGGCCAAACGGGAGGAAGTGGTGGAAGAGGGAGCCAAGGAGGCCCGCTCAGAGCTGGCCAAGGAGTTAGCCAAGACAGAGAAGAAGGCAAAAGAGTCATCTGAGAAGCCCCCAGAGAAGCCTGCCAAGCCTGAGAGGGTGAGGACAGAGTCAAGTGAGGCACTGAAGGCAGAGAAGCGAAAGCTGATCAAGGACAAGGTGGGGAAGAAGCACCTAAAAGAAAAGATATCAAAGCTGGAAGAAAAAAAAGACAAGGAGAAAAAAGAGATCAAGAAGGAGAGGAAAGAGCTCAAGAGGGATGAAGGAAGGAAGGAGGAGAAGAAGGATGCCAAGAAAGAGGAGAAGAGGAAAGATACCAGACCCGAAGTCAAGAAGATTTCCAAGCCAGACCTAAAGCCATTTACCCCTGAGGTACGTAAGACCCTCTACAAAGCCAAGGCCCCTGGAAGAGTCAAGATAGACAGGAGCCGCGCTACCCGTGGGGAGAAGGAGCTATCTACAGAACCCCGGACATCCCCAGCTCAGAAGGGGCCTGTACCACTCCCAACAGTCAGTAGGCACAGGGAACTGGCCCTGTCCTCACCAGAGGACCTCACACAGGACTTTGAGGAGATGAAGCGTGAGGAGAAGGGTTTGCTAGGTGAACAGAAGGACATGGGGCCAGGAGAGAAAGTGTTCTCTCTAGACACTGCAGAGAAGGGAACCCCAAGCACAGCTATCCAGGGAACACCACCCTCTGTTCCAGGACTGGGACAAAAAGAACATACTAGGGAGAAGGAGGTTGTCCCAAATGTTTCTGAGGAACCAGGCAGCAAGGACAGAGGCCCAGACTCTGGGGCTGAAACAGAGGACGATAAAGATACCTGGGAGGAAAAAAAGCAGAGGGAAGCAGAGAGGCTCCCAGATAGAGCAGAAGCCAGAGAAGAAAGTGAGCCTGAGGTAAAGGAGGATGTGATAGAAAAGGCTGAGTTAGAAGAAATGGAAGAGGTGCACCCTTCAGATGAGGAGGAAGAGGAAGAGACAAAGGCTGAGAATTTTTACCCAAAACATATGCAGGAAGCCTTGAAGGCAACTCCAAGAAGTAGGGAGGCTCTCGGGGGCCGAGAACCGGGACTCCAGGGCAAGGCCCCTGAGAAGGAGACTTCGTCATTTCTAAGCAGCCTCGCCACACCTGCAGGGGCCACTGAGCATGTCTCTTACATCCAGGATGAGACAATCCCTGGCTACTCAGAGACTGAGCAGACCATCTCAGATGAGGAGATCCATGATGAGCCAGAGGAACGCCCAGCTCCACCCAGATTCCATACAAGTACGTATGACCTCCCTGGGCCTGAAGGTCCTGGCCCCTTTGAAGCCAGTCAGCCTGCAGATAGTGCTGGTCCTGCCACCTCCAGCAAAAGTTATGGAGCACCAGAGACTGAACTCACCTACCCCCCAAACATAGTGGCTGCTCCTTTGGCTGAAGAGGAACATGTGTCCTCAGCCACCTCTATCACTGAGTGTGACAAACTTTCTTCCTTTGCCACATCAGTGGCTGAGGACCAGTCTGTGGCCTCACTTACAGCTCCCCAGACAGAAGAGACAGGCAAGAGCTCCCTGTTGCTTGACACAGTCACAAGCATCCCCTCCTCCCGCACTGAAGCCACTCAGGGCTTGGACTATGTACCATCGGCTGGTACCATCTCACCCACCTCCTCGCTGGAAGAAGACAAGGGCTTCAAATCACCACCCTGTGAAGACTTCTCTGTGACTGGAGAGTCAGAGAAGAGAGGAGAGGCTGCAGGGAGAGGCTTTCCAGGAGAGAGGGCCTTGGAAGAGGAAGAGGAGGAGACGGGAAATGTAGAGGTATCTGAGAAAGTTTGCAGTCAGTATGGAACCCTGATGTTTGGTGCCCGTGGGCACACCCCACATCCAGGGGACCCAACCCTTGGAGAAGTGGAGGAGCGGTGCCTCAGCCCAGATGACAGCACAGTGAAGATGGCCTCTCCTCCACCATCTGGTCCACCCAGTACCACCCACACACCCTTTCATCAGTCCCCAGTGGAAGAAAAGTCTGAGCCCCAAGACTTTCAGGACTCAGACTCCTGGGGAGATACTAAGTGCACCCCAAGTGTGGGCAAAGAAGATGCTGCAGAGGAGACAACCAAGCCAGGACCTGAAGAGGGCACACTAGAGAAGGAGGGGAAGCTGCCTTCTCCCAGGAGCCCCCAGGCCCAAGAAGCACCTGCCAGCACTGTTGAGGGACACACAGGTTGTACCATTCAGCTGTTGCCAGAACAAGACAAAGCAATAGTCTTTGAGACTATGGAAGCGGGAGAACCAACAGGCCCGATTCTGGGAGCGGAAGTCCTTCCCAGAGGTTTGAGGACACCCCAAGAATCTGGCGAACCTCAGAAGGATGAAGTGCTCCAATTTCCTGACCGAAGCCTCTCCCCTGAAGATGCAGAGTCCCTCTCTGTCCTCAGTGTGATCTCCCCAGACACCCTAGAGCACATCCCCAGGTCTCCCTGTGGCCTGACAAAGTACTTACACAAAGACCTTTGGCCAGAGGTATCTCCAGAAGACACCCAGTCACTTTCTCTCTCAGAAGAGAGCCCCAGCAAGGAGACCTCCCTGGATATCTCTTCTAAGCAGCTGTCTCCAGAAAGCCTTGGCACCCTGCAGTTTGGGGAACTAAACCTTGGAAAGGAAGAAAGGGAGCCTCTGATGCAGACTGAGGACACCTCTCGCCACCTAGCTCCCATGTCTCTTCCAGAGCCCCATGCAGCCACAGTGACACCTCCCACAGATGGGACTCCTAGATATTCTATGCAGACAGATATCACAGATGAGAGCCCTGACAGAAAATTACCTGCCAGCTCCTTCTCTCACTCTATGCTGTCAGGAGATGAGAAGTACTCACCTGGAGTGACCACAAGCCCTGCTGAACACATTCTGACACCTGCTAGCTCCTTCACCAAGAGCCCTGAGTCTTTGCCCAGCTCTGCCATGGAGGAACTCGCCATGGACTGGGAAGGCAAAGTTCCAGGGTTGAAAGACAGGACCCCTGAGCAGAAGAAGGAACCTGAGCCAAAGGATGAAGTTCTACAGCAGAAGGACAAAACTCTGGAGCAGAAGGATGTTGCTGTAGAGCAGAAGGATCTAGCCATCCATCAGAAAGATGAGGCTCTGGAGGAAAAGAATAAGGCTATGCAACAGCCGGATAAGGCTTTAGAACAAAAGGGCAGAGACTTAGACCAAAAGGATGCTGCCCTAGAACAGAAGGACAAGGCCCTGGCACCAAAAGACAAAGACTTAGACCAAAAGGACAAGATCCTAGGAGAGAAAGACAAAGCGTTAGAACAAAAGGACGCAGCTCTGGAACAGAAGGACAAAGCCCTGGAACCAAAAGATAAAGACTTAGTACAAAAAGACAGAGACTTAGAACAAAAGGACAGGGCCCTGGAACCAAAAGACAGAGACTTAGAACAAAAAGAAAAGGGCCCGGGACAGAAGGATAAGATCTCGGAAGAAAAAGACAATGACTTAGAACAAAGTATGAGGGACTTTGAGCATAAAGACAAGGCTCCAGGAGACAAGGTCCCTGAACTGAAGGGCAAGGCCCTAGAACAGACAGACAAAGCCCCTGAACAGAAACAACAGGCCCAGGAACAGAAGGATAAGACCACAGAAAAGAAAGATCAGGCCTTAGAACAAAAATACTGGGCCTTGGGACAGAAGGATGAAGCCCTGGACCAAAACAATAAGGTTGTAGAACAGAAAGATAAGGCTCTGGAAGATAAGGACAAAATTCAGGGGCAGGAGAGCCTATCACAGGAGCATAAAACCAGGAAACCAAAGGAGAAGATCGTAGAGGAAAAGTCCCCAGAAAAAGTCAAGGCTGTGGAACAGAAGTTAGAAGCTCTTCTGGAGAAGACCAAAACTCTGGGACTGGAAGAAAGCCCAGTGCAGGAGGGCAAGGCCAGAGAGCAGGAAAAGTACTGGAAGGGACAGGATGTGGTCCAAGAGTGGCAAGAAACATCTCCAACCAGAGGGGAGCCAGTTGGAGAACAGAAAGTGCCTGCCCCGGCATGGGAGGACACATCTGAGCAGGAGAACAGGTACTGGAGGGGCAGAGAGGAAGTGGCCCTGGAACAGGACCCATACTGGAGGGAGCTAAGTTGTGAGCGGAAGGTCTGGTTCCCTCATGAGCTGGATGGCCAGGAGGCCCGCCCACGGTACGCCGAGGAACGAGAGAGCACATTTCTTGATGAGGGGCCAGATGATGAGCAAGAAGTGGCCCCACCGGAACACTCACCCCGGAGCCCCTGGGCCTCCGACTTCAAGGATTTCCAGGAGTCCTCGCCACAGAAGGGGCTAGAGGTGGAGCGCTGGCTCGCCGAGTCACCAGTTGGACTGCCACCAGAGGAAGAGGACAAACTGACCCGCTCTCCCTTTGAGATCATCTCTCCTCCAGCCTCCCCACTTGAGATGGTTGGGCAAAGGGTTCCTTCAGCCCCAGGACAAGACAGCCCTATCCCAGAACCTAAGTCCATGCCGTCCATGAGGAGTGAACCCACCACCCCTTCATGGCTGGCTGACATCCCACCATGGGTGCCCAAGGACAGACCCCTGCCACCTGCACCCCTCTCCCCAGCTCCATCTCCCCCCATGCCTGCCCCAGAGCCCCACACACCTGCACCCTTCTCCTGGGGCACAGCTGAATATGACAGTGTGGTGGCTGCAGTGCAGGAGGGGGCAGCTGAGTTGGAAGGTGGGCCATACTCCCCCTTGGGGAAGGACTACCGCAAAGCTGAAGGGGAAAGGGAAGAAGAAGGTGGGGTTGGGGCTCCTGACAGCAGTTCCCACAGCTCAAAGGTCCCAGAGGCTACCAAGAGCTGTGACACCAGGGAGCCCGAGCAAGCAGAGCCAGAGCAGAGAGAGCCCACACCCTATCCTGATGAGAGGAGCTTTCAGTACGCAGACATCTATGAGCAGATGATGCTTACTGGGCTTGGCCCTGCATGCCCCACTAGGGAGCCTCCACTTGGAGCAGCTGGGGATTGGCCCCCACGCCTCTCAACCAAGGAGGAGGCTGCTGGCCGAAACGCATCTGCAGAAAAGGAGCTTTCATCTCCTGTCTCACCTAAGAGCCTCCAATCTGACACTCCAGCCTTCAGCTATGCAGCCCTGGCAGGACCCAGTGTACCCCCTAGGCAGGAGTCTGAGCTGGGGCCGAGTATGGAGCCCAGCCTCACCCCACCTGCAGTGCCCCCCCGTGTTCCTATCCCCGTGAGCAAAGGCCCAAGCCCTCCTCTTAATGGTAACATCCTGAACTGCAGCCCAGAAAGGAGGACCCCATCCCCCAAGGAATTAGGCCGGGGTCACTGGGATGACAGCACTAGTGACTCGGAGCTGGAGAAGGGGGCTCGGGAACAGCCAGAGAAAGAGACCCAGTCCCCAAGCCCCCCCCACCCTGTCCCTGCAGGGCCCCCCACATTGTGGCCTAAAACTGAGGCACATGCCAGCCCTTCCTCGGACTCACACCTGGGTCCTGCCCGACCCAGTCTGGACTTCCCTGCTTCAGCTTTTGGCTTCTCCTCACTGCAGCCAGCTCCCCCACAGCTGCCCTCTCCGGCTGAACCCCGCTCAGCGCCCTGTGGCTCCCTTGCCTTCTCTGGGGACCGTGCTCTGGCTTTGGCTCCAGGACAACCCACCAGGGCCCGGCATGATGAGTACCTAGAAGTGACCAAGGCCCCCAGCCTGGACTCCTCACTGCCCCAGCTTCCATCGCCTAGCTCTCCTGGGGTCCCTCTTCTCTCCAATCTGCCACGACCTGCCTCACCAGCCCTCTCTGATGGCTCTTCCTCTGAGGCTACCACACCTGTGATTTCCAGTGTGGCTGAGCGTTTCCCTCTAGGCCTCGAGGCTGCAGAACAGGGGTCTGGAGAGCTGGACCCAGGAATGGAACCAGCTGCCCACAGCCTCTGGGACCTCACCCCTCCGAGCCCAGCAGCCTCAGCTTCACTGGACTTTGCCCTAGCTCCGGCTCCAAGCCTGCCTGGAGACCTGGATGGTGGCACTCTCCCCTGCCGCCTGGAGTGCTCAGGGGCAGCCATCAAGAAGCCAAGCCCCTTCCAGGGTCCCCCTGGGGACTGTGCAGCCAATGGCCCAACTGAAACCAGCCCAAATCCCCCAGGACCTGCCCCAGCCAAGGCTGAGAAAGAAGAAACTGAGGCCTGTCCTGCCTGGGATTGTGGGGCCTGGCCTGAGGGAGCTGAGAGGAGCTCCCGGCCTGACACACTGCTCTCCCCAGAGCAGCCACTGTGTCCTGGAGGAGGCTCTGGTGGCCGACCCAGCAGTGTGTCTCCTGAGGTTGAGGCTGGGCCCCAGGGATGTGCCACTGAACCCCGGCCCCACCGTGGAGAGCTCTCCCCCTCTTTCCTGAATCCACCTCTGCCCCCATGCACGGATGACAGTGACCTCTCAACTGAGGAAGCTCGGCTGGTAGGAAGAGGGGGGCGGCGCCGTGCAGGGGCACCAGGAACCACAGGAGGCCCATGCCCTGTGGCTGATGAGACACCTCCCACTTCAGCCAGTGACTCAGGCTCCTCACAGTCAGATTCTGATGTCCCACCAGAAACTGAGGAGTGTCCATCCATCACAGCTGAGGCAGCCCTTGACTCAGATGAAGATGGGGACTTCCTACCTGTGGACAAAGCTGGGGGCGTCAGTGGTACTCATCATCCCAGGCCTGGCCATGACCCACCCCCTATACCCCAGCCAGATCCTCGCCCTTCCCCTCCCCGTCCTGATGTGTGCATGGCTGACCCCGAGGGGCTCAGCTCAGAGTCTGGGAGGGTAGAGAGGCTACGGGAGAAGGAAAAGATGCAGGGGCGAGTAGGGCGCAAGGCCCCAGGCAGGGCCAAGCCAGCATCCCCTGCAAGGCGCCTGGATCTTCGGGGAAAACGCTCACCCACTCCTGGGAAAGCGCCTGCAGATCGAGCATCCCGGGCCCCACCCCGACCACGCAGCACTCCAAGCCAGGTCATCCCAGCAGAGGAAAAGGATGGACACAGCCCCATGTCCAAAGGCCTAGTCAATGGACTCAAGGCAGGACAGAGTAAGTATATCATGAAAAGTGGGAAAGAGTGTGGGTTGGGGCTGGGTGTGGATTGGTCAAAGGCTCCAAGAGTGGGAAAGAAGAGGAAGGTTGTCAGAAGTATTCTGCTTTTCCTCTACAGTGGCCGTAGGTTCCAAGGGTGGCTCTGGCACCCCTGTATATGTGGACCTCGCCTATATCCCGAACCATTGCAGTGGCAAGACTGCTGACCTTGACTTCTTCCGTCGAGTGCGTGCATCCTACTATGTGGTCAGTGGGAATGACCCTGCCAACGGTGAGCCAAGCCGGGCTGTCCTGGATGCCCTGCTGGAGGGCAAGGCCCAGTGGGGGGAGAATCTTCAGGTGAGCAGCAAGAGATGCCAAAGAGGTAGTCTGGTCAAAGCTCACTCAGAGGCAATAGTGGAACACAGACCCTGTTCGCAAAATGACTGGGTCTTTTTTTTTTGAGTTGGAGTCTCACTCTGTCGCCCAGACTGGAGTGCAGTGGCCGCTCTCGGCCTCCGCAGCCTCGACCTGCTGGGCTCCGGCGATCCTTCCGCCTCAGCCTTCCAAGTAGCTGGAACTACAGGCGCGTGCTACCATGCCTGGCTAATTTTTTTGATTTATTGTAGAGATGAGGTCTCACCAAGTTGCCCAGGCGGGTCTCGAACCCGCGGACTCAGGCAATCCACTCACCTCAGCCTCCCAAAGCACGGGATTACAGACTGAGCCACCGAGCCCGGCTATTACTGGGTCTTTTCTATGGGCAGCAGGGCAGCTTCTGAGACCATTAGGTGCCCCTTCCCCCTCACCCACCCTACCTTCATATTCTCACATCAGGCATGTCTTGTCTCCCTCCTAGGTGACTCTGATCCCTACTCATGACACGGAGGTCACTCGTGAGTGGTACCAGCAGACTCATGAGCAGCAGCAGCAACTGAATGTCCTGGTCCTGGCTAGCAGCAGCACTGTGGTCATGCAGGACGAGTCCTTCCCAGCCTGCAAGATTGAGTTCTGAAAGAGCCACCCTCCCTTCCCCAAGGATCCACTCCCCCAGCTCCTTTAGAGAATGGCTACTGCTGAGTCCTTTGGGGTTGAGGGAGAAGGGAGCCCGGCGGGGAAGGGGGGGTGGGCAGATGTCATGTTATGGAGACTTGGGCTGGGCTAAATGGGAGGGGTTGACCCTCCCCCTCATCCATTCCTGAGAGGGGTTTCAAAACCAAAGGTAACAGGGATAGGATAGAGGAGGGTACAAATTAGGACAAATCTGATGCCTGAGAACCCTTGAGTGATACCCTCTCCTAGCACTGTTGAATGCTGGTATTGTATGGGGACTGAGGATGGGTCTGAGAGAGCAACCTCCTCCCTCATAGAGGGAGATTATATCCCCAACCCCAGGGACCTCTTTATCTCAATCTATTTATTTAGCATCCCATGAAGGATTCCCAATCGTAATTTATGTGACCTGGGGTCAGGATACTGTCAGTGAGGTGCCCAGAGCTGCACCCTTTCCTTCATCTCCCATCCCCTCACCCACCAGAGTCTGAGTTCTAGCAGAAGCTTGGCAGTACACCACTGCTACACTGTCCTACTGCTTCCCTCAGAATCTGAATGTCTCAATCCAAAACTTGAAGCTCTTTAGACCAATAGACTGATGAGAAGAGAAAGGAGCTTATCCCCCCAGCCCTTGCTTCATACCATTCACATCCCAGGGCTGTGTCCAGACCAGGCCTACTGGGCAGCACAAAAGGGCAAGGAGAGCTCAGGCCCAATCCCAGAATTCTTTCAAACTCCCTGATCCTTTGAAGTTTTTACTCACCCCATTCCAACTATCCCAATCCCTTCTCATCCCCTGCTTGGCTTCTCTGCATGTGGTCATCTGCTGTGGCCTGGTGTGTAATGGGTTGAAAATAAGCCACTGCCTGACATCCCAACATATGACACCCCAGCAATGTGTGACTCCCTCAACATTCCACTATGCCATCCTGCAGCTGAAATGGGAATGCTGGCTGCCTCTTCAAACCCAAACTCTTGGACAGAGGATCTGGGAGGTGGAGGCCAGGCCAGGGGACTTGGGGAAAATGAGAGGGAGGAAGGAAACAGGAGAAGATTCTGAGCTATAGCTTAACTCCTGAACACAGTGAAATGAAAACAGGCTGAAAATGCCACCCGAGGAGAGGATTTTGCCCTAAGCAAGCCAGTGAGCAGCACTACCAGACTACTGCTGGACTGAAAAACCAAGACTGCTGATTGTCATCCGGGCTTGTCTTCTCTGCCAAACGACTGGGAAACTAAAACGAGCCCACCTTGTGTTCTTCCTAGCTCCACCCTTCCCGTGCTGCTGTGCTCTGCTCCTCCCCACACTTTCCTGCTATAGTTCCCAGCTGCTGTGACGGAGCCGCCTCCAGCTCTAACAATAAATCAAGTTCATTGCAGATGGTGTAGTGCTGCTTAGATTTTTTTCTGACTCCACACATTGCTTACTTGCTAGGCTCTGGTTTCCACCACTCTGCTTCAATCAACATTGTCATATCTTGGAAGATGCCAGTTTCTAGATATCAGAAATTCTAGGACCCAGGGAAGCCAGAAAACAGGGTGGGTGAAGGGAGAAAGACATGGGGGAGCCAGCATAAATTCTGAAGATGAGTGAGAATGCTTGAATATGGGGAATAGGAGCCTATAGTGGGAACATATTTTTAGGGGAGGGGAGGTGGGCAGAGGACCTCCTGGGAAGCAGATCTGCATTCCATGGGGTCAAGGGCTAAGAAATAACCAGGATAACCCCCTGGATGGGGGAAAGAGAAGTAAAGAGTTGGGAGATCCTAAGATATCCAGAGCCTACTGAGGTTGGAACTAACTCCCCCTGTACAGTCAGGATTTCCATGGGATAAAAAGTTAGATTTTCCTCTTCCAGTGAAACCCTTTATAGTCCTAGGTATGTCAGGAGTGGCCAGATTATGAATGTGTATGTTTAGGGAGGGAGATATTCTAGCCCTCCCAGTGTTTTGGTCTTTCCCATTGTAAGGATGTCAGGGAGGCAGAGAAAGAGGGCATAAGCCCTGTATAGCAATTCCTCTTCATGCTCACTCTGAATCATCAGAGAGGCCGGGCTCAGTGGCTCAGCCTGTAATCCCAGCACTTTGGGAGGCTGAGGTGAGTGTATTGCCTGAGCCCGCGGGTTTGAGACTCGCCTGGGCAACTTGGTGAGACCTCATCTCTACAATAAATCAAAAATCAGCCAGGCATGGTATCGTGCGCCTGCAGTTCCCAGCTACTTGGAAGGCTGAGGCGGAAGGATCGCTGGAGCCCAGCAGGTCGAGGCTACGGTGGCCGGGAGCGTGCCACTGCACTCCAGCCTGGGCGACAGAGTGAGACTCCAACTCAAAAAAAAAAATATTAAGAGAGTGATTCCAAGGATTTGGTGAGAAGGCATGTACCCTCTGGTGCTTCACAGAGATAGAACCTCTTTCCAGACCCCCACCCAACACTCTACTTTTAAAGACATTTTGGGATGGTAGATTGACAACTATAGGGACCTCCTGGGATGCCTGATCTCTATTTTTATAGCCCATTCCTGCTCAACTATAATGGCTTTTGACTGATTCAGATTAATTTGGCCACAGACATGACTGACTCACAGTAATGTTCATTCTTGAATTCACAAGGACATCATCATCACCACCAGCATTCTCAATATTTCATATTTATTGAGCACTCATAATATTCTGGCTCCCCGCTCCAATAACTGCATTATCCCTCCCATCCACCCCCATTCCCATCCCCAGATCTTTGGGAAAAGCGTCATAATCACACCTGGCCCTACGACACAATGATATAAGGACAAACTTTTGGGGGGACTTTGGAGTGTTTGGTCTTTGGCCAGTCTGTCCCTGGCACAACTAAAGAAATAAAGAAATATATATATATATATATATATATATATATATATATACTTTATATATATATTTATTAAATCTTTGCTCATACCTGTACAATATTGATCTCTGCTGATTGCTTAAAATAGAACCTGATTCTTTCCACTACAACATCCCCTAAGCCAAACAGCCCCACAACAAAGGGAGGCTCAGCTTTGCAGACTGGCCAAGAATCCTCTAGAGCATTTTAAATAGTTACTCTGAAACTTGCACACCAATCTAATACCTATTACCCCTAGAGCTGTTGCCCAGAGGAACGGGACTGAGGCAGAGGGTATGGAAACACTTAGAAGTCCAGTCTAAAGATTAGTGGCCATGACAGGTGCTTGAGAAGGGGACTCTATTTTCCAGACATCTCAGATGGCTATCCTGGGCCCACCTGAGGAGTGATAGCAAAAACAAGAGTCTCCCTGAATGCACATATGGTCTAAGGGTACCTTGAGAAGTTGTGAATATTTCCCCAGAAAAACAAAGACACTAGAGTCCCCCCTTTTATATTTACTGTGCCCAGATGGCATCTTCAGCAGTTAAGTGGCATTTCCTTTAACAATCTGTGATTTCCTATGGTGTTCAGAGTAGGCTGGGTAATGACAGACCAGCCCGCCCCAAGGAAATACTATTCAAGTCTAATGGCTAAGTGAAGAGCCAATGCTGCTTTGAACCTGAAATTGGCTTCTCCTCAGGCACAGCTCTGGTACAGATATGCTTCATACCAAGAGAACTGCTTCACCAGACACCTCTGGTGAGAGCTGGCCAGTGAATTAGCCAACAAAAAAGATTGCTGGCTCAAATGGCTGGTACAGTGTGACACCACCAATGAGAAAATTAATTACATGTTGCTGGTGGAAGGGGTGAGTGCTGGTCATGGGCTAGAGGCTGGATCTGAGGGGCTGGATCAATAGACAGATGCTGGGCTTGAGGAACATCCTCTCCAGGCAACTGGTCAGTCACCTCAGGGACCACCCTGGACTGCGGATTTACCTCCTCAGAAACCTCTTGGGCCTGCAGCCCAATCTCTCCAAGGAATTCTTGGGATGGTTTAGCAACCTCAGGGTTGTCCTGAGACAAAAGACTGATTGCAGATGCCTCCTGGGCCAGCCTGCCAACCTCCACAGAGAACTCCTGGCATGGCTGGCTGACCACCTCAAGATTTTCCTGGCAAAGCTGGCAAATATCCTCAGAGACTTTCTGGCACAGTTGGCTGGCCATCTGGCATGGCTGACTGATCTGAGGGACTTCCTGGCATGTTTGGTTACCATTGTCATGGTTCTCCTGGCATGGCTGGCTGATGTCAGGGACCTCCTGGCATAGCTGGTTGACCATCTTAGAGACTGCCTGACATGGCTGGCTGATGTCAGGGACCTCCTGACATGGCTGGCTGGTTTCCACAGGTGGCGCCTGTGGGGACTGGTTTGATTCAAAAATCTCTTGCTCCCCTTCTATGGCAAGCTCTTGTGCTCCATTCCCAGGAATCTGCTGGAGCAGTCCGAGACCTTGACATTCTTCAATCACATGTGAATTTAGAGAGGGTTGATCACTGAAGCCAAAATGGGAGTTACCATCCACTGTAGTAGGAGAAGAAGGACCAGCACTGGACACGGTGCTGGAAGGGCCACTGCTATCTGTAAAGCAAAGTCAGGAGACCAAGTCAGACAAACTGGAAGGCTCTACCCTGTTCATATAGTTTAAGTGCTAGAATGGGTGGCCTTGCTACTTGAGGAAAGAAGGTCTGATTTCTTCCTAAGGGAAGCAGAGACTCCTAAGTTTGCTTATATCAGGAATTGTTACCTGCCCCAATGTATGAGAGTAACACTAAGGTATATCTAAGACTTTAGGAGAGAGTGCTGAGGCCTACTTCATCTGATTTTTTCTCAAATACACCCCTAACCCAACTCCAAATTCCCATGGTCCCTCATTCCTACTTTGGAAGCATATGAATGCTTTAGCCTAGTGGTTCATAATTAGGGTTATACATCAACATTGTAAAAATTTTTTTAAAATACAAATTTCCAGGTTCTAGCTCTAGAGATTCTAATTCTATAGGTCTAGTGTAAAGGTGCAGGTGAGAGGAGCAGGATGAGGGCAATATAAGTTTGTTCAATCATTTCCAATTGAATCTGTTATATACTTCAGTTAAGAATCATTCCTTAAACAATCACTGTAGGCCGGGCTCAGTGGCTTACACCTGTAATCCCAGCACTCTGGGAGGCCAAGGCAAGAGGATTGTCTGAGCCCAGGAGTTAGAGACCAGTCTGGGCAACATGGCAAGACCTTGTCTCTACAATAAATGAGAAAAAGATAGTCAGGCGTGGTGGCACACACCTGTAGTTCCAGCTACTTGGAAGGCTAAGGCGGAAGATCGCCTAATTCCAGCAGGTCAAGGCTGAGGTGGCCATGAGTATATATGCTACTGCACTCTAGCCTAGGCAGCAGAGTGAGACTCCAACTCAAAAAAACAAAAAAATCCATGTATTTCTGAGGCAGAGGTTATCAATACTTATAGTCCAAGAGATAAGCAAGAGTGAATACAGAAAAACCTTCTAAATCAGAACAATAGGGGGAAAAAAAAGGAAGAATGCCATGGAACCTCTACATGGCAGAAGTTCTTAACCTTTCTGGGGATCACTGGCCCTCTGAGGCTCTAATGAAAGTCACAGACTATCTTTCAGGAAAATGAACATATGAATATTTATACCAATCTTTGCAATATGATTCCTGAGGCTCACGGACTCTATCCTGAAACCCATCCATGGATCCAAAGTTAAGTCTTGGGATATATAATGTTACAGGGTTGTGCACATTATATATGTTGAAGACATAAAAACTAATTCCCTAGATCCTGACAGTAGTATAATAAAGACCTCAGAGTACTTACACTCTGAAATGATTCCTATCCCAAACTCTACTTCTTCACTGACCTCTAGAAGGGAATAACCTACTATTCTCTTTGTAAATATCTTATATAGATAGTATCTTAACTATATACTAAAGCACCATGGTATTAATAATTACAGATTCAGAAACAGGGGACACCTGAACATACGGTCATAAAAAAAAAAGGAAAAAGTTGGAAAAAGTCTGCAACAGTTCAATCAGTTATGGAGTTTAAGGTATACTAGTTATCTCTCTTCTCAAAAGGATAAAAGGAGGAGTGCTTCAAGCAGAAAAAGAGAGGAACATGGTTTGGGATCAACAAGACTTTAACAGATATGGAACCTATTTCTGGTGCAGACAGACCCTAAAGAAGATGTTTACCAATGGGGCTACATGTCTGATACTGAATCAAAGGTCTAACACTGGATGGAAAAAAGAAAAAGAAAAGATGTAAGCTGAGCTTTACCCAAGGAGAGAGTTAGCCTTATTACCCAGCTAGTGGTCTGATTCAGACTAATCAAAAAGGCCAGACAGAAACAGAAGAGGGAGAAGGATAAGATTTCCAGGGGCACAGAACCCATAAACACTCCAAGAGAGGTAAAAGGAGCAATGGCAAGGTGAGTGTAGGGTAACCTGCAATTCAGGGGATAGATTCTTGGTGTCAGGGAAGACAGTTTCTTCCACATACAGGGTGCCAGGAGAAGAGCAAAATTCTACAACTGTTAACCCTAATGCTAAAATATGAATCTTTGGCTCAGTGCTATCCAAGTAAAATAATGAAAGTCATGCTTGGTTTTACTTATTTCCTGGAGGCAGGATGATAAGGAAAGGATTTTGCCCTCACCAGTGCCCCTAGTCCATATCTCTACCTTTGATTATCACTGGTATCTTCCCCTCCCTACAATCACCCTAAGAGCTCCGTGTGACTCCACTGCTCATGCTGTTACCAGGAATAATTTGTGATAGGTCAGAGTAATAAACAAGAGATGGGAAAAAGTGATACCTGAACTTGAACTAACAACTGAGAACAGATTATTTGAGAGAAAGGACATGTAAAATAAGTAGCAGATACTGTACTAATTTTCTGCTTCAACTTTTCCAAATGTCTAGATTGCCTCCTAGTCATTTTTACTGGAGAAAGCTGTAGAGATCAAATGAGGATCTGGGGAGAATGGAGGACCTTTTGGGGAAGAGCCTCTCTACAAATTAAAACTAACTCCCTAATATTGGATATGATATTCGATGTAATAGAGGGAGTATGGAGGACAGAGGTAAAGAGAGAGAATAAACAGATCTTCCCATCATCTTGGAAAAGGCAGATGAAACTGCTTTCCCAAATGCATATTCCTGTTCTTTCAACCCTCGTCTTCTCTTCCCTCATGTGACAGGTCCCTCATTCACCAATTCCTCCATCTCTCTGGGCTTTTGTCTAGGCAGTTCCAAAAGGATTACTTACACCAAGGGGGCTTCTCAGAGCGCTGCCGGAGTTGCAGGGGAGGTGAATGAAGAGTACGTGGTGGGGAAAATGGGCTATCTGAGGCCTGGTTGCTGTGCATAGAGTCAAAGAGGGCTGGATAGATGGGGTGGGGCAGAAGAAAAAAAGACATATGAGGAAGAATCCAAGGGCCACAGGTTCTCAACATAAGCCAAAGTCAGCTTACCTCTCCTTGGCTGAGAAGTAGCATTTCCTAGGGTCTCTTCACCCAAACCATTTTACATTTTTAAACTTCATATTATGAACATTTTCAAAATATTTTTTAAGCCAGGCGTGGTAGCTCATGCCTGTAATCCTAGCACTTTGAGAGACTGAAGCAGATCCCTTGAGCCCAGGGATTCACAACCAGCCTAGGCAACATAGTGAGACTTTGTGTCTAAATAATAACTAAGGAAGTAAATAAATTTTTAAAAATATATTCTTCAAAAAGTAGTTGAAAGACAAATAAAATCAATGTCCACATAAACGTATCCTAGATTTAACAAGTTAACATTTGGTCATACTTGTTTCTTCTATTTCTTTATGCTAAAATTCATTAAAATAAAAGACATTATGAGACATTCATCACTAAATACTTCAAAATGATCTATAAAATATAAGGATTTTTTCCTACATACTCAAACACCATTAACAAGCTGAATAAATTAAAAGAAATTCCCTAATATCATTCAATACCCAGGCAATATTCAAATTTCCCTAGTTATTCTCCATATGTCTTTTATAGCAGGATCCACAAATGTACCATGCACTGCATTTTGTTGTCTCTAAAGTCTCTTCTCATCTAGAATAGTGCTCCCCCTTCCTTTTTTCATAGTAACTTTTTTTTTTTTTTTTTTGAGTTGGCGTCTCACTCCGTCGCCCGGACTGGAGTGCAGTGGCCGCTCCTGGCCACTGCAGCCTCGACTTGTTGGGCTCCGGCGATCCTTTCGCCTCAGCCTTCCGAGTAGCCGGAACTACAGGCGTGCGCTACCACGCCCGGCTAATTTTTTTGATTTATTATAGAGATGAGGTTTCGCCTGCCCAGGCGGGTCTCGAACCCACGGGCTCAGGCAATCCACTCACCTCAGCCTCCCAAGGCGCGGGATTACAGGCTGAGCCACCGAGCCTGGCTCATAGTAACTTTTTTAAAAAGAACAGGCAAGTTGTCTTGCAGAATGTCATGTCCCACATTCTGAACTTGTCCGATTGCTTCTGTATAAGATCATCATTTAACTTATTTCCCTATCCCTTGTATTTCTGATGAACTAGCAGTTAAATCTAAAATAACTAATTCGATGACTCAAGTCATATACAATTTTTTTTTTTTAGTCAGAGTCTGTCACCCAGATTGGAGTGCAGTGGCATGCTCATGGCCACCATGGTCTCCACCTGCTGGCCTCAGGAGATCCTTCCACCTCAGCCTTCCAAGTAGCCGAAACCACAAGCATGCGCCACCATGCCCAGCTAATATTTTTATGTACTGTAGAGAAGAGGTCTCGCAAAGTTGCCCAGGATGGTCTCAAAACTTGGCCTCAGGCAATCTGCTCACCTCAGCTTTCCAAAGTGTTGGGATTACAGGTGTAAGTCACCAGGCCCAGCTTCTTTTTCTTTTTTAACAGTTATCCTCACACGAGTGAAGTGGTATCTCATTTTGGTTTAGATATGCATATCCCTAATGACCAAAGAAAGTGATCACCTTTTCATGTGCTTCTTGGCTATTTGTATATCTTCTTTGGAGAAATGTCTGTTCAAGTCCTCTGACCATTTTTAAATTGAGTTGTCTTTTTTTTTTTTGAGTTGGAATCTCACTCTGTCACCCAGGCTGGAGTGCAGTGGTACGCTCATGGCCACCACAGTCTCAACCTGCTGGGCTCAGGTAATCCTTCCGCCTCAGTCTTCCAAGTAGCTGGAACTATAGGCATGTACCACCACACCAGGCTAATTTTTTTATTTACTGTAGAGATGAGGTCTCGCCAAGTTGCCAGGCTGGTCTCAAACCTGTGGGCTCAGGCAATCCTCTCACCTCAGTCTCCCAAAGTACTGGGATTATAGGCATGAGTCACTGCACCCAGCCTGGGTTGTCTTTTTTTTGTTGTTGAATCTTTATATTCTAGATCCTTGTCAGATACATACATGATTTGTAAATATTTTCTCCCTTTCTCTTTTCACTTTTTGACACTGTCCTTTGATGCACAAAGGTTTTTAAGTATAATTTATCTATTTTTTATTTTGTCACATGTTTTTAGTCTATTTAAGAATCTATCACCAAAAAAAAGGTCATGAAAATTTATTCTATATCTTCTTCTAAGAGTTTTATAGTTTACCTCTTATTTAGGTCATGAATCCATTTTGAGTTAATATTTTTATATGGTGTGAGGTAGGGGATCTAACTGCATTCTTTTGCATGTGAATATCCAGTGATTCTAGCACCATTTATTGAAGAAACTATTTTTTCTCCATTGAACAGTTTTGACATCCTTCTTAAAAATCAACTGGCTGGCCGGGCTCGGTGGCTCAGCCTGTAATCCCCCGCTTTGGGAGGCCGAGGTGAGTGGATTGCCTGAGCCCGCGGGTTCGAGACCCGCCTGGGGAACTTGGCGAGACCTCATCTCTACAATAAAAATCAAAAAATTAGCCGGGTGTGGTATCACGCGCCTGTAATTCCAGCTACTCGGAAGGCTGAGGCGGAAGGATCACCGGAGCCCAGCAGGTAGAGGCTGCGGTGGCCAGGAGCGGCCACTGCACTCCAGTCTGGGCGACAGAGTGAGACTCCAACTCAAAAAAAAAAAAAATCAACTGGCTGGCCAGGCTCGGTGGCTCAGCCTATAATCCCAGCGCTTTGGGAGGCTGAGGTGAGCGGATTGCCACCTAGGCAACTTGGCGAGACCTCATCTCTACAATAAATTTTTTTTAAAAATTAGCCAGGCATGGTAGCACGCACCTATAGTTC
>CAUYQG010101140.1:0-16909 GCA_963574415.1 Tarsius wallacei | reverse complement strand
GTGAGGCAGGACAGATAGGCAAGGAACCAAATCAGGAAAGACTTTGGAGGCTACCCAAACACTGAGAGATATTATCCTGAGAATGATGATAAGCCACGAAAGGGTTTCAGGCAGGAAAGTCACACAAGCAACTTCATATTTTTTTTTAAATGCTCTGGTTGCAGTGAAGGAGAATGGAAAGGATGAGGTAAAGGGCAGCAGGAGGAGAACAATTGAAGGGCATTCTAGTGGTTCACCTAAGAGGGAGTGATGCATAGATGAGGATGGTGAGAATGGAATTCGAAAAAAGCACACATCTGAGTAACATTTAGAAAGTAGAAGAGCCAGGATTGGCTGGTGTGTCAAGAACCACTGAGCAATTGGGAGTGGATGACAGTGTCATGTACTGGGATGGAAAAGCTAGAGGAGAGGCAAGTTGGCCACTGGCAATGGCAGACTTGGGAAGAAAGGACAGGAACAGAGGATTCTCTCTGGGTTGTTTTAGTTTAAGATATTTGTAAGTCATCCCAGTGGAGAATTCAAGTGGACAGTTGAACTATGGGTCTGATATTTCGAAAAAGTAAAAATATTTCTATGGTTTTAAATACCGTTGATAGCTTTCACAACTAGAAAATTTATGTTCTCAGAAACTGCCCAGGGAGAAAAGACAAAGACAAAATGAGAAGAGTCAGTATAGAGAAGTAGATGAGGGATCAAGGGATTTTGTTTGTTTGTTTGTTTGGTTGGTTGGTTGGTTGGTTGGTTGGTTGGTTGGTTTTTGAGTTGGAGTCTCACTCTAGTCACCCAGGCTGGAGTGCAGTGGCACACTCACGGCATCGCAGCCTCGACCTGCTGGGCTCCAGCGATCCTTCCACCTCAGACTTCCAAGTAGCTGGAACTACAAACAAACACCACCACACCTGGCTAGTTTTTTGTGATTTATTGTAGAGACACGATCTCACCAAGTTGCCCAGGCTGGTCTCGGACCCCGGGGCTCAGGCAATCCTCTCGCCTTGGCCTCTCAGAGTGCTGGGATTATAGGCTGAGCCACCGTGCCTGGACTGGGATCATCTTAGAGATAAGGTAAACCACTCTCTTCCAACAGGAAGGGAGAAGGAGAAGATAGGGGTGCTGCACTCTATACGCATTTATCTCCTTTCAAGAAGAAATGGAGGAAGGGTACAAAGAGTAAAAATTAAAATACTCTGCAAAAGAATATAAACTTAGAAAACACTTTCAGTTCACCTTAAATCATATAATGAAAACAATAGACTCCACCTGTCAATCACCAGTTAAAGATGATCTCTATTACAAAACTCTGCATGTGAATAAATCCATCTGAGCATTTGGCCTCATGTCTTCCTAAAAAACTTTGTTACCTTAACACCATCTGAACAGGGTATTTTCTTTTTGTTTTTGTTTTGAATTGGAGTCTCACTCTGTTGCCCAGACTGGAGTGCAGTGGCATACTCACGGCCACCCCACTGTCAACCTTCTTCTGCCTCAGCCTTCCAAGTAGCCAGACTATAGGCATGCACTACCACACCTGGCTAATTTTTAAAATTTTATTGTAGAGATAAGGTCTCACCAAGTTGCCCAGGCTGGTCTCGAACCTGTGGGTTCAGGCAGTCCTCGGCCTCCCAAAGTGCTGGGATTATAGGCTTGAGCCACTGCACCCAGCCTGAACAGGGTTTTTTAAAAAATAACGAATGAGAACTAATAAATAAGAGTGAGAGACTGTTGCATAAATGCAAGAAATAGTTAATGTAATTAATGTATGTGTGTCTAGATACCTATATATCAAACCAAACATGTATTTTATATATGGGATCTTTTTTAGCCATTCTCAGATAAAGATGAGTTATATGCTATAATATCTATAAATCTTGAGAACATGATGTAAGTAAAAAATGTTCATTGTATGATTCTTTTTATATGAAATATCTATAATAGGTAAATTTAGAGAGAAAGATTAATAGTTGTCTGGGCTGGGAGAGATGGTGGGTTAGGGAACTATGGCTAAGGTGTATGGAGTTGCTTTGGGGAGTAAAAAAATTTTCTAAAATTAATTGCGTGTGTAAATATACTAAGAACCAGGAGTTGTACACCTTAAATGAATGAATTTTATGGTATGTGAATTAAGGCTCAATAAATATCTTAAAAACTGAGGTACTTTATGTACTAATATGGAACAATCTTCAAATTATACCTTTTAAAGCAAGGTACACAGTATACAGTTTGTAATATGTTGTCATTTATGTGAAGAGAGGGGGTAAGAAACACATGTATATATGAGTAATCTTTTTTAAAATTTTTGCTTATGCAGCATAGAATATCTTTGAAAAGACACCCAAGGAACTAATGGCATTGTTTCTAGGAAATGAAAGGGGTGACAGGAGAATTTTCAATGAGTATTTCTTTGTGCCTTTGAATTTTGAACAAGGTAAATACATAGTCAGTTTAAGAATTTTTTTGGCCAGGTACTGTGGCTCACGCCTGTAATTCCAACATTCTGAGAGGCTGAGGAGGGAGGATTGCTTGAGCCCAGGATTTTGAGAGCAGCTTGGGCAACATAGCGAGACTTCATCTCTACAAAAAATAAAAATATAAAAAATTATCCAGGTATGGTGGTGCATGTCTGTAGTTCCAGCTACTCAGGAGGCTGATATGGGAGGATCACCTGAGTCCAAGAGGTTGAGGCTGCAGTGATCCTTGCTCATGCCACCTCACTCCAGCCTGGTTGATAGAGTGAGACTCCAACTCAAAAAAAAAAATTAATGAAATTGAAATTAAAATAGAGACTATTCATAATTTTTCTTTTCTATAGGCAAAAATGTTAGTCCTCTGTGCCTCTGTGTGCATGTACATATGCTTGTGTGTGTGTATGTATGATTCTCTTCTTGAATTCTCTTTTTATCCTTGCCAGACTTGCAATTTTCTTATCTAACAGCAAGACCTTGGAAAAGACAGTACTCTGTGCAGTCTTCTTGCTTGAATTGCCTTTTTCTTTAGACTTCCTGTTTCTAATGTTCCTTAGTTTACATTTTGATATGTAATGTTGCTTTCCCATTTTATAACCATCTTTGCCATTTTTACATTTGGATATTTGTAAAATGCTTCACACTGTTGAATGCTTCACACTATTGAATGCTTCACACTGTAGTCTACGAATCTAGGGAAAATTTGGTTCTGCCATTGGAATTGAAGTGTGGTACAATGCTTTTATTTGTTCTGACTTCAGTTCTTATTTATTAGATTAAAATTAGGACAGGATCAAACTCTACTACTTTGCATATATTACACTGCTCTCTAGAAAATTCTTCTTATTGCAGTTTAGCTTGCCCATAATCACTAGAGATAACATCCTTAAACAAGGATTCACGGGCAGACAAACAAGGAGTTCTAAACACAAAGAAAATCAGAGAACTATGAAAGAAAGATATTCAATAATCAATTCCATATCCCAAGTACTAATACTTAAAGACACAAAATAAAGCAAATGGAAATTTAGCTTAAGCATATTTCCAGAAACACTTTAGAAACACAGAATATAAAAGAGAATACAACAATCTCCAAGATTTCCTTTAAATCTCTTTATAATTAACATAGGACTTTTTGTTCATCTGATATGGTATGACTTAAGAATATAACAGTATTTTTTTAACATACAGGTAGACAACTATTTCAACATAATTTATTGAATCATCATCTTTTCCCACTGTTTTGAAATGCCATCTTAATTACCAAGTAAATTTCCATACATACATAGGTTTGTTTCTGGTCTCTATTTTATTTTATTCACTTCCATCTCTTTATCTCTTCCACGGACAACACCAAATCACTTGGATCTCTGAGCTTTACCTAGAGCATACACCCCCAAATTAAACTCCTCTTTAAAAATCCTGTATACTTAACCCTTAACTGTACCCCACAATATCATGATAAAAAATATTGAATATAAAAAAAAATCCTTGCCACTTGTATATTAACTTTTCCTAAAAATGTTAGAATTCACTTATCACATTCTAATTTTTTAAAAACCCAGGTGCAATATTAACTGGGACTACTTGAATCTGTAGATTCATGTGAGGGAAAATCTTTGCAATATTGTGTCTTCCTGTACTAGTATGTCGTTCCACTTATTTAGCAAAGTTCTGAGGGTTTTTTATATATGACATATGAATTTCATGTTGTTTCTATCTAAGTATTTTATTTTTTCTATCAGAAGTAGAATCTTTGTCTATGATATTTTCTAATTGGTGGTTGTTAGAATACAGGAATGCTACTGCTCATTGTCTGTCGGTGTTGCCAGTAATTTTATAGAGCTCTCTTGTTTAATAGTATTTTACTTAAATCTCTTATGTTTTTCTAGAAAAACAAGCAAATGTTGACTTAATTCCTTCTTTCTAGTGGCTATGTCTCTTATCATATTTTTTCTTGCTCTATTACATTGTCTTGCACTTCCGCAATAGAAATGATGGTAGGCATACATGTTTTATGCCTGACTCTAACAAGAATGAACTTAACTTTTCACAGTTAATTATGATATTTTCTATGGACTTCTTGTAAATATTTTATAATCAGTTAAAATAAGTCCCTTCTATTTCTAGATCAATAGTTTGTTGTTATTTGAGTAGGTAGAAATTTATGAAATGCTTCCTTTTTTATAGATTGAAAGTCTTTGGGAAACACCCTGCACAATCCACTTGATACCATTATGTAAATTTTTCTTCTGATGAGAAGCAGATGAGTTTTACACATTGTGATTATCAGTTTTTTCCCTTAAGCAAGGGGTACAAATATTCTGTGCACACTCAAGAGGAAGATCACATATTTTATATAACAAAAGAAAACAACAAAAACGATAAAATGCCTTCAAAAATCTTGCCTGAATTGCCTGCTTAGATTTCATATTCCTTTGCTTTAAATACTTCTATAAAGTAACTTGGAGAAATTTTACTCTCAGTATCCCAAATATACTGAAACTTATGATTGAAAATGATAATAAACCTATAATTTCTATTTTCAATTCATCTCCTTCTTCCTCAGTCCATTCTGTCCCCTCTTCCTCTGTGCCCCACTGCCCTAGAAATAGTTTTCTCTGCTCACTCACACTTAGAATAGGCAACAATTCCATCATCTCACCTTTCCCATCCCCCACTGGCCCTGTGGGTTCTGGAACCTTGCATAACCTGGGCATTCAAGAAGCCCATACTCAAGTTAAAAGACAGAGTAGAGTAGGTGGAGGTTGGCGCTGCATGTATATAGGGCACAGAGAGAATAGAACGTTTTTAGTCAATCTCTGGTTCTTTTTTATTATTATTATTTTGATTTGTCTCTGACTCTTTATATTCTGAACATGTATCTTATATGATCCTATACCTTGAAAACTCAAGAGAATCTGTCAAAAAACCTCCCTGCAGTGATAAAGGACTTTGGCAAAGTCTCAGAGTAAAAAATCAACATGTGAAAGACAATCACATTTTTATATACCAACAACAAACATTCAGAGAACCAAATAATAAGCACAATCCCATACAATAGCCACAAAAAAAATGAAATACCTTGGCATCTTCCTAACCAGAGAAGTGAAAGATCATTACAATGAAAACTACAAACACTGCTCAAAGAAATCAAGAAATCACACAAACAAATGGAAAAAAATTCCATGTTCATGGATTGAAAGAACTGACATTGTTAAGATGTCCATCCTACCCAAGGCAATCTACAGATCCAATGCAATACATATTAAATTACCAACATCAGTCTTCTCAGACCTGGAAATGACAGTAGAGAAATTCATATGGAAACATAAATGACCACAAATAGCCAAAACAATCCTCAGCAAAAGAAAAAAAGCAGGAGGTATCATACTTCCAGACTTTAAACTTTATTGTAAAGCTACAACAATCAAAATAGGTTGGTATTGGTACAAGATCAGGCACGTGGACCAAAGAAACAAGATAGAGATTCCAGAAGCAAAACCTCAATTTCTCAACCAACTCAAAAGGAAGACCACATCTTTGACAAAGCCTCCACCAACAACCACTGTGGGGAGCCTATTCAGTAAATGGTGCCGGGAAAACTAGCTGACCACATGCAGAAGAATGAAACAGGACCCCTACCAAGCACCATACACAAAAAATCAACTCCAAATGGATCAAAGACCTAAACATAAAACCTCAAACTATAAGAATCTTAGAAAAAGCAGAGGCCGGGCTCGGTGGCTCAGCCTGTAATCCCACTGCTTTGGGAGACCGAGGTGAGTGGATTGCCTGAGCCCATGGGTTCGAGACCCGCCTGGGCAACTTGGCGAGACCTCATCTCTACAATAAATCAAAAATTAGCCAGGTGTAGTAGCGCGTGCCTGTAGTTCCAGCTACCTTGGAAGGCTGAAGCAGAAGGATCTCCGGAGCCCAGCAGGTCGAGGCTGCAGTGGCCAGGAGTGGCCACTGCACTCCAGTCTGGGTGACAGAGACTCCAACTCAAAAAACAAAAACAAAACAAAACAAATAAATAAATAATTAAAAATTAAAATTAAAAAAAAAAAGCAGGAGACACTCTTACAGAAATTGGAATAAGCAACCAATTTCTGATCAAAAGTCCATGCCATAAGAGATAAGATAAACACTTGGGACCTCATCAAACTGAAAAGCTTCTGCAAAGCAAAAGAAACCATCAAGAGAGAGGGAGGCAGCCCACAGAATGGGAAAATTTTGTCAACTGTATATCTGATAAAGGTCTAACATCCAGGATCTACAAGGAACACAAATATACCAAAAAGAAAAAAATAAACAGCCCTATTAAAAAGGAGGCAAAAGATATGAATAAATTCTCATCAAAAGAAGACATAATAGCAGCCAATAGATACATGAAAAAATACTCCGTCTCACTAATCATCAAAGAAATGCAAATCAAAACCACACTGAAATACATCTAACTCCAGTCAGGATTGCCATCATTAATAACCCAAAAAACAACAGATGCTAGGAAGGATGTGGAGAAAAGGAAATGCTTCTACACTGCTGGTGGGAGTGTAAATTAGTATATCCTCTGTAGAAAACAGAGTGGCAATTGCTAAAAGATTTAAAAACCAACGTTACAAACAACTCTGCAATCCTGCTTTTGGGAATACACCCTGGGGGAGCTCAATTCATACCACAAAAAAGATACCTATTCATGCATGTTTATTGCAATACTATTCACAACAGCAAAAACATGGAATCAACCATACTGCCCATCAAAAGAGGGCTGGACTAAAAAATGTGGTAATATACACAATGGAATATTATGCAGCCATAAAGAATGACAAAATTATGAACTTCGCAGCAACTTGGATGGATTTAGAGTTTATCATACTCATCAATCTATCAAAGAAACAAAGAACTGAGTACCACATGTTCTCACTCAAAAGTGAATCCTGAAAATTTATCATAATACTACAAGAAAGGGATTGGCAGTAGTGGGGTATTGCTGAGGAGGGGGGCATAACATCAGTAAGGGTAGTTGATCCCAAACCGGGCAAAGTAAAGACCAATTGGAGGCCCAAACTTCATCTGTACAATGGCCACTTATGTACCTAATCCTGAATTGTACCTCACATCTTTAAAATTAAATTAAATTAAATTAATAAATAAATAAATAATCAAAGGGCTGTCTTGGGGAAAGATTCCTAATTTTGTCTTAATGAGTTAGGTTAGTTCCCCCTCCCCCGAGATAGAACTATCCTTGCAATTCCTAAGATTAAATGCTATTTAATTATTATTTATGATTCTTCTAAAGCATAGTTACATTTTATTTGCTTCGATTTTTCTTCACTTTTAATTAGATTAGACTTTAATTTTTTTTTCTATATGTTATCTTTGTCTAGTTTTAGAGTAAGTTCTATAGCCTTTAGAATGAATTGGAAAGTTGTCTATTTTTCTGGGTGATTATGTGTTCCTTGAAGGTATGTTTGCATTTTTTAGGAAGCATCCTGAGTGATGTAGATAGGCTGTAGACTCCACTTTAAGAATAAACTAGGAAAAAAAAAAAAAGGATCAACTGACCTGAAAAAATTATCCCATGTGAACAAGACATACATATTTTTGTTGTATGATTTGTAAAGGTGAAAAATTGGCACAAAAATCTAGTGTTCATCAGCAATATAGTAGTTCAATAAATCATACTACATCCCTACTCTAGGAAACTATGCAGTCACTTAAAAGAATGCAGTAGATTTGTCTTTACTGATATGATAGTATCTTTAACATACAGTACTTTTTTAAAAGTCACATATGAATACTTAGAACATATATTTTTCACTGCTGAATTGAGGGGCATCTTAGCATGGCATCTGAGAGCTCTAGAGTCAGACTATTGGGTTCAAATTTTGTCCCTCTACCAATCAGCTTCATGATCTCCACCTCTCAGCTTCTTCAAATATCTGATAGAGACAGTGCCAGTGCCTTAAAAGGCAGTTATGCCGGGCTCTGTGGCTCAGCCTGTAATCCCGCGCCTTTGGGAGGCTGAGGTGAGTGGATTGCCTGAGCCCGCGGGTTCGAGACCCGCCTGGGCAACTTGGCAAGACCTCATCTCTACAATAAATCAAAAAATTAGCCGGGTGTGGTAGCACGCACCTGTAATTCCGGCTACTCAGAAGGCTGAGGCGGAAGGATCGCCGGAGCCCAGCAGGTCGAGGCTGCGGTGGCTGGAAGCGGCCACCGCACTCCAGTCTGGGCGACAGTGTGAGACACCAACTCAAAAAAAAAAAGGCAGTTATGAAGATTCCAAAGGGAATTTATCTAAAATATTTAGGATGGAAACTAACATGTAGCAAAATACTCAATGAATTTCTATTGTTAAGGTTACACATTATATTTTTTAAAAATACATGAAAAAGAAGCAGTTATCCAGGAGAGGGGAAAAAGAAAGGACTAAAAGATTCTTGGATATCTTGCTTTGTATATCTTTATACTGATTATTCTAGACAGGAAAAAATATTATATATTATTTTTGAATGTTTAAAAAGAATAAGATTACAGAAGCCTAGTACTAACTATAAGGATATCCAGTAGTCACAGAGAATTGAATGTATAAGACAAACAAGGAAAATATTTAAACTTCATTTACATCAAAGCAACCTGGAGGCCAGTTATCGATAGAGTAGCAGGAAAGAGACATATATAGATTCAAATCCTGCTCAGTCACTTGCTGGCTGTGGGATCCAGGGGATATTACTTATTTTCTAAGTGTTTTTCAAAAGCATGGATCATGGATACCCTACTTCAGTACCACTTGCAGAGTTGGTTCAAAATATAGATCACCATTTTAAAACCATCTCAGTTGATTCTTTAAGAATATCTGCTTTTAATTTTAGTTCTCTTGTACGTAAAACATGGTGCAAATTTTATTCCATCTTTATGCAGCTTCAGTGAGATAAATATTTAACACAATTTCTTGAACAAAAACTGAATTGATATTATGTTATTATAATGGGTCACTAGTATTGCTACTGTTATCACCAGACTCTAATTACTGTTCCTATCATCAAATGAAAGATCTGCTATTTCCTCAACATGTCATGCCTTCTATGGCCTTACACTTACACAACTTATTCCCTTTTTTGGCTTAAAAAGAAATGAATAACCTTTATTACTCCCTGCATCATTTCTGGCTGGTAATATTTTATGGCGTTCTGATTTTAACCTAGCCCCTCTGATCATAATTATTCAAGTAAACTGGGATCATGAAAAGAAAAGTGCAGCACCTAGCACTGAAATTCTGGCATGGTCCTTATTAATGAGTGTGAGTGCGATTTGGGTTTGCCTGTGATAGAAGGTGGTGAAATTACGATGGAAAAAGAAAAGACACTGGAATACTAGACCTTATAAAGACCATAGTCAAAATTTTCCTCTCTGAGTGAGGCTTATACTAAGCATGGTGTGGTATAAAATTATATTATTAATAAAATCTATTTTCTGAGCATCAGTCAGAGTCTTCCTCCTCTTCATTACCCAAAAACCTTGGCATGAAGCTACATGAGTTTTTGGTCTTGATTCTTTTTTTTTTTCCTTTGGGGAAAAAAAAAAAGGTCCACATTTCTCACACAGCTTTGGGGAAGAGACTCATAACCATACTTAATGTATAAAAGCTGTCATTTCCATGCAAACTGCTGCTTTCCCAGAAAAAAATGTAAAAGCCCTCTTTAGCAGTTTAAAATCCTTTAACTATTTCCTCCCTGTTCCACTTGAAAAAGGGGCCAGCTTGCTCTGCCTAAAGCCTTCACTCAGGTGGCAGAGTCAGATGAAGAAGATAATTTAAGTGTTAGAAACCTTCTTAATTCACTCACACTTGCAAGATATCATTAAGTGCACACCAGGTACATTCACTAGGAGCCTAAAAGAGTTGCTCTCTGATTCCCTCAGTCACAAGTAATTTTCTCACCATACTGGGATTTAGGCCTAGCACTGCAAATAATAAACTTGACCTTCCTCACAATAGCTAATGTTATGGTTCTAAGCCGGCATCAACGTTTACTCATTTACACGCTTCCTGTTATATTTTCTCCAAAATGAAACAAAGCAAAAAACAAAGACAGGTGCATCCACACTATACAAATGAGAAAAGGTAACCTCTGCAACCATTTCACAGCAAACAGAAGATCCACAAGCTGCTCACTAGCTAACACTGCAGGAGGTGTGTCAAGTACCTGGATGCTGAGCCCGGAGGCCCGCAGGCTGGGAAGGCAGTAAATCCCCAGAGAGCTCTAAACTCCTGATTGGCAGCCACACCAGACCCATCAGTTCCTCAGGTGCTGAGCCACAGGAGGCCCCTAAACTGCTCAGGTGGAAGGTGTGGGAAGGAGGGAGGAGGCAAGCTGTGTAGAGGAGTTTGAATGAAAGGACACCAGCTCACCAGGGGAGAAGAGAAATAAGGGGCGCCTACTGAGAATTCTAGAGTTCAGAGAACTTCATTAAGAAAAGGAATGATCCACCCTCTCTTGCACAGTGCATCTTCTTACCTGTAGGGAGGCACAGCTCACAGAAAGCGCATTGAGTGTTAAAGGACGAAAAAGAGTGAGCTGGAAGAGAGCATGCTAAGGCAGAGAGAGTGAGGGGAAAAAAGAAAAGGGAAGTGTAAAAAGTCAAAAAAAACACTGAGAAAAGCAAGTACAAGTAACTAGAAAAAGAGAAATAGTTGGCCCCTTCAAGAGCAGGGAATTGATAAGTGTAACTGGTCAGTGATACTCACAGGGAAGTAGTGAATGATGGGAACAGGTCCCAAAGGACTCTGTGGTCCAAACAAACAAGGTTGAAATGGACCCCAGAGGCTTTCGGAAGCCCCCAAAATATTATGCAACATTGATACTCAAGACTAAGGGCCCAGGAAATTTAATGCTTGCTGCTTTTGACAATAAAGTTAACCTGTTTCCAACATAAAATGGGAGAAAAAGTTCTTTTAGATTCACAGTCTATCCCTAAATCTGGTTTTTAAAGTCAAATTTCTAATTTTATATTTTGGTTTTTAAATCTTATATAAAACCGTATGCATATATGATGATGTGTACAATATATAGCATATATTTTACTAATATGTGTCTTTAAAGGGGATGCTTACTATAGTAAATAAACATTATTACAGTAGTAAAACTCAAATAAATGCCAAATATTCCTTTTTCAGAAGAGTAAAATGTTAATCCCATAATCCCAATATTATTTACTTGTAAATTTATTGATAAATTGGTAATTATATATACATGAACCATAATACTAATGTACTAACTATTACATACACAACTATGGAAACAGATGATTTTCAAACGATAGGATAAAATAAATAAAAACAATGGTTCTAATATTTGGTATCTGCTCTTCAATGGGTTATCTTTTATACCCCACTTTGGAAGTCCCCAGCATTAGACAGCTAATAAAGACCTAGCCCACCTCCCCGGTGCTCTGAGTATTTGCATTTAGATATCAGTAGGCTTTTCATCAAGCCAAATCAACTAAGGAAGGAAAACAGAGAAGAGACAGAGTCATCAAGGACGGCCATGAAGTAGCATGCCCAAGTCCATGTGCTGCAAGAAGTATGTGCCTCTATTTCCTTGCTAGAGGTGACCTTGCTAAACTTAAATCCTAATTACAAGATTTGTGCCATAATAGGGTCATGCCCACTTCTCTTTTCCATGAGGTTTCAGTTAAAAAAAAAAAAAAAAAAAAGCCACCGTGGTGAAGATTGGGATTGCCAATACCTGAACCTGAGGCAGAAAACTCTGCACTACATACTCCTTCCTCTGTCCTCTCAAAAGAAAGAGCTGCCACACACTACCTCCCGCCCTTGGGTGAGGCTGAGGGTAAGGGAAGAGGCATGGTGTGTTGGCCCAGAGCTCTGAGTCAGGACTAAGGCCATATTCCGAGCACAACCACTGAAGCATTCAGCTTTTCTATGCCAACAGCAATCATTCCTGCCCATCACAAGTCCGGTAGTTAAGCCATCAATATGAATGGAAGAGAGGGACTGGGACTTCACTGGCATTCCATCCAATTCATTATTCATTCATTCATCCAATCACTCACTCATTTAACAAATACACAAAGAACATCTCCTGTTCTGGAGTTCTATGGACACTGGGAACACAAAGCTAAGAAGATCCCCATTTGTGCCACTGATGTGCTGGAAGACAACAGAGGTATCTACATGTGCACCACTGTGCACAGTCCTGCCAGCCCGGGCACAGTACAGAATAACTCACTACCCCTGTGTATGGGCGTTAGAGACAGCATCACTTCACATGCTACTGCTTCCTGACAAATGCAGTCAGATGGGTTAGCCCACTGCCATTAAGCCAGACAAAAACCCAGTACAATCTAGGCAGGAGCGATTGTTTTTTAATCCAGACACTAAATTGCCATCAGGTGACGTTATCATGTAAATAAAGAGGCAAACAGATGGTTTCGAACGAGATCCAGGGCTCACAGAGCATCACTGATGTTACAAACCAAGGGGAGCGAGGACAAGCCATTAGACACAGAGCAGGCCCTGGAGTGCACAGCAGCCTGGATAATGTAGCCGGGACAAAAGGTAGGCGTATGCTGCCTGTGGTTTTCTGTTAATCAAATGCCATTGATCTCCAGATTTAGGAAAATGTCTCTAAGAAACGTATGTGTATATGTTTTCCTTAAAATATGCTTTGCAATGGTGTTATCTGTATATATCACCATGACCCTTAATATCACAGGCTCTATTTTATTCCTCCTGCATGTTTAAATAGGAGCACTATAATGAAATAGACTCAAAGAATCCAGAGACCTAGATTTGACTCTACTGCCTCTATGATTTCTGAGCTCTTTCTTGGTCATGCCTTCGTGACTTCTTGGGATCATTTTCTTCAACTGTAAAATGCAAAAAATAAAAAATAAAAAGATAGAGACCATTAGATACCTCCCAGTTTTCCTTCTCACTTTCCTTAGTAATAAGAACTCCAGCATCAGTGGATTACATTATCAGTTAGCCAAAAGACTACATTTCCAAGTCTCCTTTCTAGTTAGATAAGCCACTCGATGAAGTTTTGGCCAATATGATGTAAACAGAAGTGTCATGTGGAACTTATAAGAAGAATCTTTTTTCCTTTCTGCTACCTGGAATACGGTAGCAATGGCTGGTGCTCCAGCACATATATTGGACCACGGAGTGACTTTGGGAATGAAAAAAGAAAAAACAGAAGGAGTCCAAATCCCTGACAACCAACAGACATTTATGTAAGAGAGAGATAAACTTCAATTTCCAAGAAGTTTTTGGGGTTTTTTTTCGTTTGTTTGTTTAATTCACAGAAGTCTTAATATTCTAATACAACTGAATACTTAACCTCACAGAATGGTTGAATGTCAAATCAAGTGTAAGAGCACTTCGTACTCAAAGTGCTTCCTTAAAACCTCAGCATGATGAGCTGCCCTGTGAATAAACATGTTATATGGTCAAATGTATTGCAGAACGGCTCATACTATATCCCCCTCTGAAGGTTACATAACCCAGATTATCATATAAAAGCCTTTGAAAAGACCAGATACAAATAAAATATTTTTTATCTGTGCTTAGTCCAAAATTTCTCAAACTTATTGGACTTTTTTTTTTTCCACATGATGCTTAAAAGGAGCTGGTTTCAGCGGAAATACTGAGAAATCCTGGGTACGTTTCTTATTGGTAATAGTTAATATTGAAGTGGTTGTTTTTAGCCTTAAAATATGAATCATAATTCGACTCATTTTATCCCAGTCTAGGTCCCCATGATATATGTTTTCATCACTCTCTGAATGTTTCCTATAGCACATTTGTTAGTTTTATTTGTTCTAATTATGTGTGATTACATGTCTGTCCCTTAAACCCCAATAAGGCAGTAAGTTCCAGATAGGTATTGGAACTGTATTGCTCACCATTTTACCTCCAACATGAGATTAAGTATCTGGCACACAATAAAAGATGTGGCCTATAAATAGCTACTCAGTAAATTCATGATTTCTGAATTCTGTTTTAATATCACACACATTATACAAATAGCAGTGATAGAATCAATGTAAGTCAATTTTGGAGAAAAAGACACAAGTCTCACTTTGAAGAGGGGCTTTAATATCTCTTAGCTCTCTTAGATAGCACGTGGACCATTAACTTCACCAGTGCTCATGTATAACCTTAATGAACTGAATGTTAGCATGCCCCTTCTAAGGAATCATTATTTAACACACATAAAAAATCCTGAGTAACATTGACCTAAGTATAAAATAGGAATGTTTAATGTGTTTTCAGATAAAGAAAAAAAAAAAAAAACAACTCAGAATTGTCAGCCAGACCCACTACTGGCCTCAACTGGCCTGGACATCCAAGATAGATCACCTACATGACTGGCAATTAATGTTGGCTACTGGCTGTAGCTTATCTTGGACTGCCAATTAGTGTGACAAACATGACCTTTCCACGTGATTTGGATTCCCATGGCCTGAAGGCTGTGTTCCGGAAGGGAACATCCCAATAGCCAGTGAGACACCTAGGCAAAAGTGTCTTCTGATGCAAGGGTTCTTGGGACTTAGCCCTTAAAGTCCCAGAATGTTACTTCTACATTCTATTGGTCAAGTTAGTCACTATGGTTAGCCCAATTCAAAGGGATGGGCATGAGCCCACGTCTCCATGGGAGGAGCAGCATGCATTTACAAAAAGGGACAAAATGTACAGCAACCCTTTTTGGAGAATATCTGCTATGCTGACATTATAATAGTTATTGGAACTAGCACTAGATATTATTACTTAATCCTCTAATAGAAAAACATATTATTATATCACATTTTATTTTTAATATTTTGATAGCTATATCAATATAGCTGGTTTATTAGGGGGTTTTTGTTGTTTGGGTTTTGTTTTGTGAGTTGGGGTCTTACTCTGTCACCCAGACTGGAGTGCAGTGGCATGAGCACAGCTCACTGCAGCCTTGACCTCCTGGGCTCAAGCAATCCTTCCACCTCCACCTCCCAAAGCATTGGGATCACAGGTGAGAGTCACTGTGCCCAACCAACTGACTTATTTTGTAATTCTATTTTATTTTATGTATCAAAAGCATTATACTGTGAATGGATCTAGGAGTGACCAGATGGCCAAAGGGATCTAGGACATGAAAAGTTCAGAACTCCTGGAGTGTGTAGAAGTGTAGTAACTCAAAGGTCAACTCTGAATCACCTCTGCTATTCCTGCCCCTGCCAGCCTGTCTGTACCTATAAAGGCCTCATCACTTGGGCAAACTTCTTATTTTTAAGCCTCTGCATATGCAAAGACTCCAAAAGCTTCCTCAAGGGAGTATAATCCACTCAAGAAATGGCAACTATACCTAAACCAATAATGGGGAAATCATGAATTATTTAATTCTACATTCCAAAAAATCTATGCATGGAAAACATACCATAAAGAGAAAAAGAAATAATTCAATTAGAACAAGTGAAAAACCCTGCTCTGCATTAAAAAACCCCATGGGCAGCTGTTCCCTCCTTGGTTTGGACTTCGCCAACCCCAACTAGAAGGGTAAAATACACATGCAATCACTCAGGTCCCCTTCTCTTGTAAAAAATGCCTGTGTAACACTCCTCGAAGAATATTGATTCCATGAGACAAAGTTCTTGGGGGAATAAAACTAGGTGAAATAGAAGTTGATGTGTTTAAGTCAGGGAAAAAATTCACTAACCCTTCGCAAATTTATTCTGGTGCAAATCATAGAATATGGGGTTGGCACAAACTTGGAAGGGGATTTCATAGTAGGGTAACCCCCTCATCCTAGTTTGCCTCAATTTATCACTAAAAATCCTAAATCCCAGGAAACCCTCAGTCCTGGGAAAACCAGGGTAGCTGGTCATTCTATTTACTGGTAACTTTATTTTTTATTTTTATTTTTTATTTATTTATTTTTTTTTTGAGTTGGAGTCTCACTCCGTCGCCCAGACTACAGTGCAGTGGCCGCTTCAGGCCACTGCAGCCTCGACCTGCTGGGCTCCGGCGATCCTTCCGCCTCAGCCTTCCGAGTAGCCAGAATTACAGGCGCGCGCTACCACGCCCGGCTGATTTTTTGATTTATTGTAGAGATGAGGTCTCGCCAAGTTGCCCAGGCGGGTCTCGAACCCGCGGGCTCAAGCAATCCACTCACCTCAGCCTCCCAAAGTGCGAGATTACAGGCTGAGCCACCGAGCCCGGCTAGTGATGGGGTTTTAACCAGCCCTTCCAGGGATTTTGATGCACACTTGAGTTTGAGCACCTCACCATATTCCAACAGGCTGTGACTTGTCTCATCATTTCTTTTCTTTTCTTTTTTTTTTTTTTTTTATTAAAGTCAAACTCCGTCGCCCAGGCTAGAGTAAAGCAGCAAATTAACAACCACCACACCCACGACCAGCAGGGCTCAGGTGATACATCCACCCCA
>CAUYQG010101136.1:0-18283 GCA_963574415.1 Tarsius wallacei | reverse complement strand
ACTTCTTTTAAGAGATCAGCATTCAAGCCGGGCTCGGTGGCTCAGCCTGTAATCCCGCGCCTTGGGAGGCTGAGGTGAGTGGATTGCCTGAGCCCGCGGGTTCGAGACCCGCCTGGGCAAGCGAGACCTCATCTCTACAATAAATTAAAAAAAAAAAATTAGCCGGGCTTGGTAGCGCGCGCCTGTAGTTCCAGCTACTTGGAAGGCTGAGGCGGAAGGATCACCGGAGCCCAGCAGGTCGAGGCTGCGGCGGCCGGGAGCGGCCACTGCACTCCAGTCTGGGCGACAGAGTGAGACTCCAACTCAAAAAAAAAAAAAAAAAGAGATCAGCATTCAAAGGAGAATGACAGAGATGCTGAGGAGGCTGGTCTTCCTAGGAGCTAGTGGCTTGGCCCAAGAAGGAAGAAAGAGGTAGCCACCTTTGGGGACCCCAGCAATTTCCAGCTCTTTCTTGATCCTCCGTTTCTGTCACGATTCATCTGATACCTGATCTAGCTCTAGTCCAAAGGTGTGTTATATGGCTTCCAGCGTTATGTTTCATTTAGTGCCAGCTGAATTTTGAGAAGAGTTTAAGAACATAGAGACTCCTCAAGCATCAAAAGAACAAGATTGAGAATCTGCGCTGGAAACTAGAAAGGTCTAGAAGATCACCGTAGGAGAGGCAGGAAAGGGAACCGAGACCAGAAGGTAAGGGCTCAACTGCCGAGGGTCCCTTTTTGGGGAAGTGGCCAAGCAAAGTCTGGAAGAAAAGACCCAGCCTGGAAGCCAGCCGGGCTGGGAGCCAGCAGAGGCCCCAGCGTGGGCCCAGTCCTGGGGACAGCCCAGAGACATCCTCTGGAGAAAGAGGCTGCGGCCTGCTGTTATTCATGCCTCTCCTGTTTAGGTTCTGAGGCCCTCTTCCAGGCTCGCTCTTATGTAAATAATAGTTCACAACGCGCTGGGCCCACAGGTTTTGTAAACCAGGCCTGATATGTTAAACCCTCTCCATTCACGGAGCGTTTTGTGTTTCCCCTTTGTTCTCCTCTCCAATTTCCCACTTCACAAACCTACATCTGAAGCATCACACGTGGTTGAGAGCGAAATGTTGTTGGAGCAGTTCTAAGAGGCTATCTTCCTTCTCCCCCAGCAGCTCTGGTTTCGCCTTGGATATCAATTATTGGCTTTTACATAAGAAGGCTAATGCATTTTCAAAGGAGGCAGCTCTCCCTCCCATGTTTTGACAGTTCGGCTTTAGTTGAAATATAATTAAACTTTTCGAAAACAAGGGCTTTGAAACTCAATCTTCGCACTGTATACACGTGCTTTTTTTTTCTCATGCGTTCAGTTTTCACTTGCTGCAGCACAATTAATTTGTCCTTCACTTTCTGCACTCAAAACAAACACTGGTTTTAAGCCTTCAGCTCTCCCAGCACCGCATAGCTGAGAGTGGAAAAAATAACATCTGAAACAGGATGGGCTTTTGATGATGCGTCCTTATGACAGGCACATTGAAAACCACCGTTGATGAGTCACCGCATTCTGTGCATACCCTCTCAGAGGAGCAGGAAGTGTGGATATTTTAAACCCTGAGGCAACAAGAAGTTTTCAGATGCGTCCTAGGCCGGTGCCCCTTTCCGCGCACGCACGGTGGCCTCCCTGAGTGTGGCCTCAGCACATCTGTAGCCCTGCAGCGACTCACCCGGTCTTCCGCCAGCCTCCCCTTCTTTGTTCTTCTTGCCCTGGCTTTGCGTTTACGCTAGCAAGCCGAGTCCACAAAATACAGAGCTACAGAATTTTAAAAACCAACAAAAACTTTAAAAAAAAAAAAAAAACCACCGACAATCGCAGCCGGGAGGCTGGTGGGGGCGGGTGGGGGTGAGCAGATGGTGCCCCAAGACGTCCTCAGGCAGCTCACTGGGGAACCAAACCTTGTGGCTCTGTGGCCAAGAAGAAATAAATAAGTCAGGGCCCAGCAGAAGTGCTTTCACTTCTAAGCCGAGTCATTAGCCGTGGTAATGAGTCCTCTTACGCCTCTGTTTATTTATCTCCAGAGGACAAAAGAACGGGAAGGAAAAAAATCAGAGAGAGACAAGAATTGAATGGAAATGAAATTATTTCAGATGAAAATTTTGGCCTTTTTTTTTTTTTAAGACACTTTAGGGAAACAAGCAAGATGTTGCCGTGAAAGAGGTTATCAATCCCAACCTTGCTTATTTAACGAAGGCAGATGAGCGAGGGTTCCAGGAGCCTCTAAGGACGGTGAGCCCCCGGGCAGGAGGAAGCAGAGATGACCTAGTGTTCACAGTCAATAGGGAAGACATCAGCTCCCTCTCTGTGCAGGGAAGTCTTTCCAGAACTTTGGCTGCCGATAGGACAGCAGGTGATATGGGAGGGCCGTGGATTTATGCAAGACTCTATTTTGCTCTGATGTTTATTTTATTGTGATTGACAATTTTCTTAAAGAGATGGAGCCATTGGGAAATGGAAGCCCAACCTTGAGCATTATCGTATTAAACCAGTTCAATGACGTGTTAGGATTCCCAAACTGGTTGAGAGCTGTATAAGCCACAAAGCCCACCCCCCCAATTATATCGTATTTCCATTGTTACAGGTGCTTCTTCAGGGGCTCCAGGGGAGCAACCCTCCAACCAGGTTTCTGGCCTTGCCTTCCCATGGTTATTCTGGAAAATCAAACCAACCATAAGTGTGGGGGAGTGGTCCCATTTGCAGAGACCAGTCTTGTTTCCACAGGGTTACACGACTGAGGGTGGCACTTCCCAGCCCTAATAGACTGAAAGAATTTGCTGGCAGGAGAAAATCCTGGAGTTTTAATGAGCAGCTCCAGAAGAGTTCAGGCTGTCTACACTCCTTGGTTCATGGCCTCCTAATTCTACCTTGAAAGCCAGCGAGATGGGATCTTTCTGTACCTTTCTTCTAAAGTCACTATCCCTCTGACTATCCTCTTCTGCCTTCCTCTTTTCATGACCTTGTGACCACATTGGGTACCCCGAAGAACTCAGGCAAACCTTTCTCTCTCTCAAGGTCAGTTGATTTGCAGCCTTAATTCCTCCTGCAAATTTCATTCCCCTCCGCATGTAACCTAACATACTCCCAGATGCTGGGATGAGGATCTGGACTTCTTTGGGGGCCATTATTTGGTGGAGGGTCTGTGCTGTCCTTTGTCCCTAAGCACCAAGGCAACTTCTTGTCTGACCCCACGGTTTATTTGTTAGAACACACGCGTGGGTAGCCATAGCTCTGTGCAGCATAGTCAAATCATCTTGTAATTGACAAAAATACAATAATTACTACCTGCCAGGTTTTGTTCTAAACCCTGGATATTATTGACGCATTTGGTCTTCATGGCAGTTTCATGAGGTAGGTACTATCACCAGCTCTATTCTACAGATGAGGGAAAAGTCCACAGAATGTCCCTGGTTGGGAAAGGGCGGAGACAGGGTTAGAACCCAGCCCTCTGGTCCAGACTCCAGACTCTTCACTAATATGGTTAGAAAACTATAGAGGCATTGCCCTCCAAACACCAAGGACAAGAAGCAAAGGTGAAGTGCCTTCCTCATGCTTGTTCCCCATCATCCTCCTACGAAGAGAACAGCCCCCTCTGTTATATCAAAGGCCCTGCACAGCAAGGAAGGGTGACTCAGAAAGTTCTGTTCGTCCTACTGGCCTTGACACCATGCAAGTCCTGACCGCATAAAGTTGAGCTTCCAGCTAAGAATTTGACAGAGCCAGAAACACTCCCAGCCTTGCCTGCTCAGTCTGGACTGTGACAATACAAACCCAGTGACAGCTGGTGCCTGGAAATCATCTTGCTGCAGTTTTCTGTGAGTGGAGAGGTTTTTCTGCAAAGGACAGGAAGCAGAGTGTCACCAATGAGAGCGTGGTCCTGCCCTTCAAGGGACCCTGGAGTCATTGGATTGAAAGGAGAGAGTGAACTCTTACAAGATGAAGCTGGCTACCCCTCTGTGCACCCCTCAGTAGTGTAACCCTGAGGAAACAAACAAGACTGGCCTCTGCAAATGGGACCACTCCCCCACACTAATGGTTGGTTTGATTTTCCAAAATAACCATGGGAAGGCAGGGCCAGAAACCTGGTTGGAGGATTGCTCCCTGGAGCCCCTGCAGAAGTTATTGTTGTCTGCTGGGCAGGTTCTGTGGACAGATTCAAGGCGCAATGGCCGGGTCCCAGTTGGCAAGATCAGCTACAAATGAGAGAGTATGAAGAGCCAACGTGAAGCTCCTAGGGCCCCGGGGAAGTAGGATGGAGAGAACCTCAACCGCCAAGTTCCGCAAATTTCACAAGTTTATTACAAACCCCAGAAGTGTTGTTTGGTTGCTTAAAAACGATTTAATTTTTGCAATCTCCAAAAGAGAGAGGGTGCCTCAAATTAAAACTGATGTTTGAAAAATAATAGCTATGAGGATGAAAGTTGGTTCTTCTCATGAGAGGAAAGCAAGTGGGCCCGGAGGGGCACCTCGTGTCTCTTAGGAAACCCTTAACTCCGACTTCTGTGTCAAGGGATGCCAGTTCCCACGCCGGAGCCAGTTCTCCCATTATGTAAGCAGAACAGTAAACTGCTGGAGATTTTGCCTTGAAAGCTGTCTTGTTCTCATCAGAACTCTGAGCAACAGGAGGTCTCCTGCCTGGTATAGTGGAGAAAAGGGTGAGCTCTGGCATCAGACAGGCCAGGGTCCAAATCTCAGCTCGGCCACTTATACTTACTTTGTACCTCTGACAAGTTACTCAACTTAGCTCAGCCTCAATGACACTGACCTTGCTGGGTTGTTGGGATGCCAAGAGAAGACGATTGTGTGGTTAAAGTGCCTAGCATGACAGCTGGTACAAATGGGACCTTGGTCATGGTTGCCACTATCACGGTCGCTCTGCATGTCGTACTGCTAGCATGAATATCATCATCAAGATAGTCTTTTTAACGAAGGTGGTTTGCAGGCCAGGACCCCTTTGAATACTCTAATGCTCCTCCTACAGTTCTGACAAGTCCAGAGGGCAAAGGGATTGAGTGGATGGCATTTACATCCGCTTTATACACTGCATAGCTCTCTCAAGAGAATTCTGCTCGGATCTGGGGCGGGGCGGGGAGGGGTACCAGTGTGGCGCTCCAGTTATAGCATGTATGTCCCCAGGCACGGGTACCAGCCCTGACAGATGGCATAGCTGCATCTGTCGCATCTGCACCGCCTCGGAGCCTCTCTCTTACACCTTTCACATTACTGGAGAAGCAGTGGGCAGGATCGCACCATATTTCACTTTTATAGCATGAAGCCAGAATATGCCCAGATGAGAGACGCCTACTCCCGCAGTAAAAAGATCGGCACGCGTACAGCTGTGACTCGTTGAGAACTGGGCTGCGGGTCACACAACCAAGGACGCATGACCAAGGATGCACTGAAGGTGCTCCTTTTCAAATTACTTTACTTGAATGAAATGCTTATAGCACCCAGCCTGGCTTCTCATTTCATAGCTGAACACGAGCTGGCTATGTTGATGGAGTCACTTTTGACAAATTTCAGTTGCGCTGGTGGCCTGACATCGTTGAAATCAACTGTGTTTCCCCAACACAGGCCAAACACACAAGCAGGTCAGGTTGTTTTCAGGACACCACCTCCCCACCGCCCCCTCAGCCCTGCAGAAGTTATTGTTGTCTGCCGGGCCAGGTTCTGTGGACAGATTCAGAGGCAGTGAAGGGCACACTCGATGGCTTGTAAGGGAAACCAAGTCTCCCACCGGGGCCACTTGGCACACAGACCTTTTACCCAGGTAGCAACTGCCACGATGGCTGAAGGGAACCATGACTTGGGCCTGCAATAGACAGCGGGTGACGACACCCACCCCTGGGAGCAAACTGCAAATCGCATGTGGCCACAAGGGTCTTGGGAGCCATGTCTGTTTGCTGGATACTTCTCCAGCGGGAGCAGTTAAGACATTACCTTAATCCCTGGAGTGGACACACTTGGAAAGTGTTGCTCAGTTCCAGAAAAGGAACAAGTACACGACACCCACGTTGGAGGTGAATCAGCCTGCCTGGCTACTGAGAATTTGGCAATCTCAGATGTCCACGAACAACCATGCAAAGCGGAGGCCAACAGAAAGAGACTCCAAGTAGACAGTGACAATAGCAAACACGGTGCTAGGCTCTATTTTAATGGCTTACTGTGTATGAACTCATTGAACCCTTACACTGTAAGTGCTGCTATGCTCGTTTATGAGATAATTACTATTCGTATTCCTGTTTTATAGACGAGGAAGGTTAAATCACATGCCCAAGGTTACAAAGCTAGTGACATGGCTGGGATTTGAACACTTGCAGTCTGACTTCTGAGCACAGTCTGCTTCATCTTGACGCTACATTGAATAAATATGGCGCATCTTGCAAAGCAAAGAAAGCAGTCTAAGATGTAAAATGTCTCCCTTCCGTTGAGGGGAAAGGGTTGTATGGCCACAGCTCACATGAATGAGGAAAGACATGTTTATAAGCTGGCTTCCCTCCCAGGAGGTACCTTCTTCTCTCTCAGAGGACCCAGTAAGACTTTTTTACTTCGCCAAAATAATCTCACAATTGTTGGAAAAACAGAGCCACCCCATCCTGTGCCCCCAAACACTGTCCCCAGCCCCATTATGCAAGCGCCTATTACAGTGAGTTGTGGACGTCGCTTTTGTGGTCATGGTTTTTAACTGCAAACGAAAGAGGAAACCCACGTCAGGAAGAGCGCATCTTACCAACCCCACATTCGAGAATGTGGGCGACCCCAAAATGTGGGCCGCGTCTTTGGCAAGAGCGGAACGTTCCAGGGAGGGGTGGCTCTGTTGAAGGATGAGGTGGAGTAAGAGCTGAGACAACCCCGAGACATCTGGGGGAAAGGCCTGGCAGAAAGCAAGGAAGGGAAGTGAGCTTTTAGGGGTGACATTGGCTCAGGAAGTTCAACCTCACTCTGAAGGCCAGGGCAGCCACACGCAGTTCCTGGAGTCAGTCTCTAACCCTGGGAAAGATTCTGAGAAAATGCCTGGGGGCAGTTCCCTGTGCTGTCAGAGGCCTCCTTCAACACAAGGCCAGGGCTACAACCAGTCACCCCTTCAGCAAGTGATGTTTTGTCCTAGGCCTGACTAGGTGAGCCAGTGGTTACTCACACAGAACATGCCGGGAGCATTTCCTGGAATTCCCATCCTCCCCATGGGCCGCCTGACCAGCCTCACAATCCACTTCGCATTCTGACTTGAAGTGGGAGGCGCCTTGGGGTCAGGGAAAACAGAGCGGCATCCGGGTCCTTGTGGACCCAACAATTCAAGATGATACCGGGGAGGTCGGGGGCAGCCAGGGGAAACAGACAGCAGAAGCCTTAGTTTGATTCTCAGCTCTGCAGCTTGCACACTGAGATCAAGAGCATATCATCCTTCCGCAGAAAAATGATAATAATACCAAGCCTTGGTCCAGGTGTGGGGGCTCATGCCTGTAATCCCAGTGCTTTGGGAGGCCTAGGCAAGGAGGGTTACTTGCTGCCAGGAGTTTGAGACCAGCCTGAGCAACAAAGTGAGACCCCCAACTCTACAAAAAAATGTTAACAAAATTAGCCAGGGGTGGTGGCACATGCCTGTAGTCCCAACTACTCAGGAGGCTTAGGCAGGAGGATCATTTAAGCCTAGGAGTTTGAAGCTTCAGTGAGCTATGATGGTGCCCCTGCACCCCAGCCTGAATGACAGAACCAGACCCTGTCTCTAACAACAACAACAATAATAATAATAATAATATCTGACCCACAGAATGAGTGTAACGTGAGATATTTATTCATTTACTCATTGAATATTTGAGAACTCACTGTATGTCAAATCCTGGAAGTGAAAGGATTTTGAAATCAGAAGAGCACCACATTGGCTGGAGGGATGAGGGGGTGTTATCTTGAGAAGCAGAGCTCCTGGGGGCAAAAGGTGGACAGGGAAGAGGCCAGGAAGGACTGCAGCCTCCCAGGGGTATCTTTCCAGGCAGCGGGAAGTGCAGGAACCGCCTCCTTGAGGTTCCAGGTGGAGGACCACTGCTTACCTCGCCTTCCGGTAGCTTCTCTGCGGTCAGCCCCTGAAACTGCAGATTGCACTGAAGGAAAGCCATGTATTTCTATCTCAAATATACTAATCTGACATATTTTGAGATGGCTGTTCAGAGAGCCAGCAAACAGGGGTAGCCCCATAAGCTGTCTTTTGTGGGGAGATTTGCCTCTGTAGAGGACCTGCATTGATGCAGTCCAGGCTAGGAAAGATTAGCTGAGACCCTGACCCCTTTAAAGTTCTGAAAGAAGCATTCACCATCTATTCTCGCTGGGAAGACGCAGCTACATAACACCTGTGCCAGCCAGGCCTCCTTCTCCCGTCCCATAACCTCTCTTGCTACCATAACCGGATTTACCACCATAACCTGGTTTTGGCCACACTCTGACTCTCCATTCTTTCTGTAACCCCAAGATGGCATATAAGCTCCTGAACCCCACTAGGGGGTTGGAGTAATCCCTCTGTGGTTCTCTCCCACATGTACATTTATAAATCTGTATGCCTTTTCTCCAATTAATCTCCTTCTGGGAGCTGATTTTTCCACAGGTCTTCAGAGGGCCAAGAGGAAGATTTTTCTTTGTCCTCTCCAGCACCCTGCCCCTCTAAGCAGCCCCTGAGCCCGCCTAGGTAGGACCAGGGTGTGGGAAGGGGCGGAACCCTGCCCCATCTAGCACACCACCTCATTCAGCTCCTGTCCTCAAGCCTCAGTCACCGACTCCGGAGAGGTCCCTGCCACCTGGGGATGTGTACCTGAGAGTAGCCCACAGGGTGGCTCAGTGGCCCCCTAGCCAGCATCCATGCTCCTGAGACCGCTCACCAGTTAGTTCACACTGCAATCTGAAGACAATCTGGTCTGGAAGACCTCCTGCTTTCCCAGATCACCTTCCCAGCCGCCTTCTCGGGCCCTGAGTCGTACTGATGGAAGTTTGAGCTTGTCAGTGACTCAGAAGTTGACGGAGGTCATCACTCAGCCCAGGCATTGTCTTCCTCTCCTCACTTCACGACAGCCGAACAGGCACCTTCAGTTGACCTTGCACGTGACTCACCAGAAGAAGCCACCTTTTCTCGGGAGGTGACACCCACACCTGGAATGCACCTCCCTCTCGAGGAGCTAGTGGTGCCTTCACCAGGCTAGACTCTGAAGTGCTGCGCTCTAGTCAGGCCACCACAGCTTTCCAGGACAATGAAGTCACCTAGGCTCCTCAAATAGCACATCAGTCCTTTGCATGAAATCTGAAGATCGCCTCCTTGCTTTCAAGACTCCCTGGCTCTATGACTTTGGACAAAGCCCTCAGCCTCATGGTGTCTCCAATTCCTCCTCTCTAAGATAGGTATGGTAAGACTGTACTTGCAGGGATCAAAACAGGGTTCTATGTGTATACACGATTTGAAATTACAAGGAGACCTCTACATGCCAATTGCTAGTCGGAGAATATAAACCACTTGAGGGAAGGAGGGGAGAAGTTGAAAGGTGCTTGTTGCTATATGGAAGCCTGAATTCCCAGACTTGAAGCTGGGTTTTTGTATTTTCAGCCAGCTCATGACAAGGTGCTCACTTGTGACCATTAATCCTCTGAAAATGAATTACCATCCGCAATATGAGACATGAACCCCAGGTTCACATCACACTTCCAGGGAGGAGATTGGAGTGGCCCAGAGGGAACAGCCTGTATCAGGACAGTCACATTAAAACCTCTGCTCTCTACGTTTGGAGCCTGGAAAAGACGAGTTGGATCCCGAAATGAACTGAACCTTGGCCCATGGATGTTTCAAAGTAGAAACTCTACTCTACACCATCAGGCCTGTGTTTCTTCAACCTAGTGGTGCTTCCCCACCATGAGGCCTGGCGTCAGTATACCCTGGGATATGTAGGAGCGTCCAAAGGGCTGGTGACTTTGGGCAGGCTGGTGAAATTTTGGGACCTCTGGTGCCAGGCACCGCTGGGGAAGTCCTATACTTATTGATTGGCTTTTCCGGGTAAGGGTTTCGAGAGAGCAAAGATCTTCTTGGTAGAAATTTAAGAGAAGAGCCATCCTGGTAGTGTTGGGAAGAACACGGACTTTGGAGCCGGGCAAATCTTGATTCAGTGTGAACCTGGGGGTGGCTGGGTAGACAGGATTTGAGGCAGCAATCTCATTGTAAGGGAGGTGGCAGGGAAACACATACTGAAACTTCCTTTTGTCTTTCCACGTAGGTTGTGGGGTTATTAGGGGTGAGTGTAGGGAAGGGGGGCTATGGATGATGATTGCAACTAATGTCCCTCAGACCACCCCGATGATGTCGCATCTTGATTCAAATTCAGCAGCTACCACCAACCATCTACGTGATCTGGGGCAAGTAACTTAGCGTCTCTGAACTACTGTTTTCTCACTTGTAAAAGGGGAAGAAGAATTCCACTCTGGCAGGGTTTTTGTGGGGGATTACATGAGACAGCATGTGGGAGAGGGCTTAGCACAACGCAAGCATGCAACAGGCACTCAACATATGCAAGCTTCTTTCCTTCTTTCCATGGCTGGTCCCCAGATGTCTCAGGATCATCATGAAGTATCCAGACGAGCACTCAGATCTGGAAAGTTTTTTTAAAAAGTTAGGTTTTGGTGGGGGTTTGCCTTTGGGTTTTTGTTGCCCACCAGTAAGCGTGCTTCGAGAGGGCATCACATCTGCCCTACACATTGGGAACCTAGAATGCCATGCAGCTGGCCTACTTGAGGGGGGGCCTTTACAGACTGAACTACACAGGCAGCGCCAGTCCTATGGATGAAAAAGTCACCATAGCAAATGAATTAAGCCAGTGGTTTCTCTCATGTCTAGAGGCAGCAGAATCTTCCTGCAGTGGGATTTTAAAAATGGTTTTTCCCTCTAGTTTGTTGTTGTTGTTTTGTTTTGTTTTGTTTCCTCTCTCGCTGAATCCCTGGACTCTGGACAAGACACAGGATGATGGAAGGAGACATTATAAACATGTGCCCCACTACCAAATTCTTTGCAAGGAACCTCCAGAGATGCCTTGTGGAACTTATGAGGTTGGCAGAAAACTACTGAATTTGTTAATGGCCAATTCTCACTCATTCAAGCATTTGCTGAGAGAGGCTAACAGCTCCCTGGGAGACGTGAAGATAATAGATGACACTCTAATAACTTGTACCAAGTAACAAGCAATGCTGGCTCAGTTAAAGATAGACATTCGCAACATTATCACCTAGGCCAGTGGATTGCAGAGCCACACCCACTGTACATTGGGTTTCCTTGCAGGGAACCAGGCCCTCCCCTGAGGAGGCAAGCACCTGACTTCCTGCCTCCCACACCCTCACCAGTGTTCAGCATCAGTCTCACTAGAGGCTCACAGCAGCTCTAGTGAGTGACTCTAGGGAAGTCCTTTTTTACCACCTACGTATGACAGCTTCCCAAGGGTTAGAAGTAAGGGGAATAAGCCATCCAAACAAAATTGCTTTTGAAACACAGATGAGTTCCTGACCTAGGAAAAAGAGTGTAGCTTGGCAAGAAATTTTTAGAATGTGGTGGATTGTGAAGTTCACGTTTGGTCTGATGCTTTCATAAACCAGCTGCTTCCGCCCTTCCCTAAACATCAGGTCCCAAGGGAGCACAAGTCAGCCTGGGGCTCTCCAGGCAACGAAAGCTCCCTGAATAACACACAACCTCTTCTGCAGGACACATCCCATCAGCACTCAGCTCAGAGCGTTTTGCCTTCCTTCTTGCCTTGGTTTTCCCTCACGATAGCTTCTACTTACACATGCGTCCATGGCAAAGGAGTGTCTGTTCAACTAGGCATGTTTCCCTGCCATCTACAGGATAGATTCCTTACCTGGGATTTCTGGAAGCCCCCATCCCTAGGGGTTCACCAGGGGCTGCGGTGCAAGCAGTCAGTCCCCAAAACCCTCTCCTCTCACCGAGGGAAACTCCTCGGCAATTCCTTCTCCAGCCTGCTCTCTCCAAGAATACGCTATTTGGTTTTTGGTGCCTGGAGAACCCCGAGCCAAAAAGATCCTTGCTCTTGTCTTTCTGATTTCAGGGTTCCTGACCCCCTACTCTCCACCTGCAGGTCATAACCACCTTGAAGGAAGAAACAAGCAAGACCCTACCTTTGCACAGGCCATGACACCGCAGCTAAATGAGTGAACTGCTGGGATTTTGATTCCACTGGCCAAAATGGGGTCAGAAGGTCCTAGTAAAAGTTTGTCATGCTAAAACCTCATAAGGAAGGAGGCTGCATTTAGCCCTAGGGTTGCTTCTGGAGGTCTGGGTAAGACTGGAAAAAAGCAAGCCTCTCATTGACAGTTTGCAGACCTGTGCTGTGTGGTCTTAAAGCCTTGGGATCAGCGAGGAAGCTATTCTGGCTAGAGCTCTGGACCAAAATGGATAGGCTTTCATCATGGTGCAAAAATGCATGGTCTAGTGGGAGTTTGTTTTGGTTTTTAGAATATTAATGCAGTTTAATGCCGTTGTCTTGAAGGTTTAGAAGAACGACATACCTAGCCGCGTTCCTGGCACCTAGTAGGAACTCAGTAAACGGTAGCTATTGACTTTCTCCCTCTCTGTACTGTGATAGGTCCAGACCTGCCCAATCTGGGCCTACCTCCTTGGAAGCGTGATGGATTTTGCAAAGAAAGCGGCCCTTCCCCCAGTTCAGCCATCTTGGAGTGTTGGTCATGCCCCCGCACCTGTCACTGGGCCATCTCTTACTTATCGTTTACACTCAGCAGAAGAAATCAAATGAGTGTTAATTGAGGGCTGGGCTAGTCAAAGCTACTGCTCTTTTCTGGTGCGCTTTATTAGCATGTAAGCCAATCCAAGCTTACCGTGGGGTTTTGATGTCACCGAGAGTTCCCAGTGCTTTGTGGCAGGGCTTGCTTTCACTCCAGACAAAGCATAATGAGCCACAATCTCACATTACCTAATCACATGGAGGCTGCCCGATCACAATGCCGCGTTGGGCATTTCTGTGGTGCGCGCCATCTGAAGAGCTCAAAAGGCTTAAAGAAAACCCTTTCTTTACTTGGGAAGTATTATTATCTGGGTTTTACAGAGAGAGATACCGAGAGGTGAAGTGACCTCCTTTAAGACCACACAGCAAGAAGTCTCGGGCTGAGATGGAGCCCAAGCAGCTGACAGGCACTCCTTGGCCAGACATCACAGGCCCAAAACAGAAAACTGATCTCATGCGCGGAGCCCCACGAAGCACACCCAGCTCGACAGCAAAGACAATGCAGAGGACACGGAAAAGCATCAGCCCGAGAAAGGTGGGCAAAGACCTGGCTTATCCTCGAGAGAGCAGAATGCAGGACAGAGGTGCAGGAAGACAGCATCAGCCCGCCATGACTCTGTCAAGCCGCTGTTTGCTCAGCCTGCCTCGTGGACTGACCCCAGAGGGGACCCTTGTAGCACCTTTCTCCTCTAGGGTGTTATTTTCAGTAACAGTCACAAAATGAAGCAATAGTAATAATGGGTAGGAAAAAAAAGCAGACAGTAAAATCTCTTTCTTTCTTACACTCTGTAGATGGTCATGCCCATAAAATAGATAAATAAACAATACCGTAAATATTACAGTCCAAAAAGGAAATGGATTCGCACTTTTAATTACTTTTTAGTTAAATTTTTTTTTCCAAGAAAAAACTTATAATTACATGGTGGTCTATTGCAGTCATGAGTAATGACATTATGGTTTCTGTTTTTAACATGTAACTCCCTTAAAATCGATCTGTACATTTTCATGTTCAATGGGTGATATGACCAGATTTGTCCAGCTACCTTTGCTCCTGGTTAATCAAAGAACATCACTTAGTAATTTTAATTTTGTAATGTGCCTTTCCCATAAAGCAATAAGTATATGAAGAGTTATGAAAAAATCTTAAACAACAGAATGATTATGACAAATATTCATAAAAGTCCAATTTCACAGTCAATTCTAGAAATTACAATTCTGCCCATATCTTTCTTTCTCCAGGATCAATTGTATTGTCTTCAAATGTTTCGTAGCTAAAAAATTATGAATACAAGTAAAAATTCCAAATGACTACATAGACTGGCAGACCTGAAGTAACTCAAATTTCAGATGAAGACACACAGAGAGAGATAATAACATGATAAAATACATAAAAGTAAAGCAGGCCGGGTGTGGGATTGTTGCTTGCCTGAGGGGGAATAATTGCTTGAGCCCAGGAATTTGAGACCAGTCTAGGCAACGTAGGGAAAAATCTCATCTCTACAAAAATAAAAAAAGATTAGCTAGACATGGAGGCATGTGCCGGCTACTGAGGAGGCCGACGCAGGAGGATCGCCTGAGCTCAGAGTGTTGAGGCTGTAGTGAGTTGTGATTTATGCCACTGCACTCCAGCCTGGGCAACAAAGTGAGACTCCAACTCAAAAAAAAAAGCAAATTCTAAGCATGAGAAAAGAGAAGCAAGAGGGAGAAGCCAAGCGAGGGAGGAAAGGCATTTTCAGTCTCTGCACATTGACATGTGGCTGTAGTTGAACTGTAAATGTAGCTCAACAGACTAGGCTTCCCAACAGCCAACGAAAAAAGGGACACGTGGCCAGGTGTGTGGCATTCATATAGACAGAAAAGAAGCCACTTTGGAATAACCTGAAGAACAGCCTCAGGAAACCTACACAGAGGCTTTCACTCAAGGGCTGGTCAAGTGTGGTGTTGAGATAAGGAAGTGCGACACACTTCAATCATGTGTGTTTATTTTTCCACGCTGGTTTCAGATCAGAAAAGATGAACTTGAGAGAGAGGACCCAGATGCCCTGTGAACAATCATCAGAAAGTAAGCGACCCAAAAGATTAATTTTACTGAGAGTTACTTAAAATTTGTGTTCGGCACATTTTAAAGCTGGGGTCAGACAAATGGCAAAGCCTGCCTAGATCAAGAGTAAAGCGGACGATGAAGAGGAGAATTGGGCAGTGAGAGGGCTTAACATTCCTTAATAACTCCACATTTCGTGGCCCCTCCTCCAACATGGTGGCTCCACCCTCCACGTAGCAGTGATGACTTTGGGGTCCGGGCGTGCACAGGCCTGTGCCTAAATCCTGGCCACAGGGGATCTCCCCTGGTGGTAACCACAGACTAGCTTGCCTCAGACTCCCCTCCTGCCAAGAACACTGGATAACGTGTGCAAGTTATTTTTAAAAATTCTATTTGAAGGCATCAAAAAAACTACTGATGCAATGAGAAAGTAAGAAGCTAAAATTCCAGAAACAAGGCATGAGCAGAGAGGTAAGTCTCAGTCACTTTTATTCTTGGCACGTGTAATGTTTCAGAAGTGGCTGAGAAATTGAGAAGTCGAGCAGGGTTTCCAGGATTCTTATGGGGCTGAGGCAGCAGAAGGAATCCAGGGTCCAGCAAGGAGAAAGGGATGGGTTGAATACCTAAGGCTTTTCACTAAAACTCTGCCCAAAGGGGTGATGGCAAGAAGTCAGCCTGCAGAAAGCCTGAACCATCCTTAAAAAAACTCTGTGCTTGATTGGATTAAGGTGATATAAATGAACCAACACATTTCTAAACAACCCACGAGTCAAAGAAGAAATCACAATGGAAATTAGAAAATATTTTAATGAAAAGGTAATAAAAACTAAAATCTATCAAAACTTAAGGGATGCAACCACAGCACGCTTAAGGGAAATTTATAGCCTTGAATGCGTCATTAGAAATAAAGAAAGAATTAAGAAACAATAAACTAAGTTTCCATCTCAAGATTTTAATCAGAACAGCAAATTAAATTCTAAGATGGTACTATGATGGAAATAATAACTAGCAGAAATTAATAAAGTAGAAAACAATAACACAACAAAGAAAACTAACAAAACCAAAAGTTGTCTTTAACAAAGACTAGTAAAATTGACCCAACCCCTGGCAAGACTGACTTTTTTTTTTAAAGAAGTCACAAATAATATCAGGAATGAAAAGAAGACATAACAGCATAGCCTGCAGGTATTAAACAAGATAAAAGGTTGTTCTGAACCAATTTATTACAATGAATGTTTATTTATATAAATCTAGATGAAACAGACAAATTCCTCGGAAAACACAACTTATTAAACTTGACCCAAACTAAAAAGAATATCTGATATAATAGCCTTATATCTATTAAGGAAACAAAGTTCATTTCGAAAAACCTTTTTGCAAAGAAACTCCAGGGCCAGACGGTTTCACCAGTGAATTTGTCCAATATTTAAGGATGAAATAGCATCAATTTTGCACAAACTCTTCCAGAGACTAGAACTGACTTCTCAACTCATTTTTGAGAGCTGTGTAACCTTAATGCCAAAACCTTACAAGGAAAGAAAATTACTGGCCACTTCTTTCTCCTGAACATAGATGCTCATTCTGAATAAAATATTCTCAAATGGAATCTAGCAATATATAAAAAGGGCAATACACCAAAATCAAGAAAGGACTTATTCCTGAATGAAAGATGATCTCAGTGTTCAAAAACCAGTCTATGTAATTTGCCACAGAAGAAAACCATTGATCAACTCATAGATTCAGCAAAAGCATTTGATAAAGTTCTACCCCCATGGTAATAAAAGGAAAAAGAAAACTGTTTAGGAGACTAGGAATAGAAGAGAAATACCTTAATATGATGGAATCTCTATAAAAACACCTCCAAGCAAATATCATATGAAATGTTCAAATATTGATACATTTTCCCCAATATTTGAGATAAAAGAAGGATGCTTTCTATCTCCACTTCTAGTAATTATTGTATCGGAGGTCCTAGCCTGTGCAATAAAGCAAGAAAAAGAAATACAATTTTAAGAAATGGAAAGAAAAATTAAAACTGCCATTATTTACAGACTATACCATTGCATATGGAGAAAAACAACAACAAAAGAATTTATAGGAACACTATCAGTATTAATAGGAAAATTAAGCAAGATTGTTGGATAAAAAATAAATATACAAATTTTAATTGTATTTTTATATAAGAGAAACAAGCAGAATTCAAAAAGGAAACATGGATAAATTGTACTGCATTAAAATTTGGATCTGTTTTTCACCAAGAAATATCATTAAGAGGAAAAAGGAAAGCCACAGAGAAGAAAGTATTTGCAATCCATATAACTGACAAACAACTTGTATCCAGAAAATAAGAAGAACTCCTACAAATCACCAAGAAAGACAAACAACCCAATAGGAAAATGGGCAAAAGATCTGAATAAGTCGGTAGTTATCCAAATGACCAGTAACATTTGGAAAGGTGCTTACTTTCATTTGTCAGTGGAGAAATGCAAACTAAAACACATCCGCCAGAATGGCAGAAATAAAAACAACCAACAACATCAAGTGTTGACAAGGATATCAATCCCCTGGGGCTCTCATAACTGTTTATTAGGAGAGTGAACTGGTACGGCCACTTTGCCAAACTATTTAAGCAAATATCTACTAAAGCTGAACATACACAAACCCTATGACCCAGCAATTGCATTCCTTAGTATATACCACACAGAAATGTATACAACAAAAGACATATATGGTTGACCCTTGAACCGCATGGGTTTGAACTGCACGGGTCCACTTCTACGTGGATTTTCCGCCTCCTCTGCCACCTCTGAGACGGCAAGACCCGCCCCTCCTTTTCCTCTTCCTACTCAACCTACTCAACATGAAGACAACGAGATGAAGACCTTTACGATGAAACGTTTCCACTTGATTAATAGTAAATGTATTTTCTCTTCCTTTTGATTTTCTTAAAAGCATTTCCTTTTCTTTGTTTACTTTATTGGAAGAATATTGTATATCATTAATATAGCCTACAAAATATGTATTAATAGACTGTTGATGTTATTGGTAAGGTTTCTGGTCAACAGTAAGCTATTAGTAGTTGAGTTTGGGTTGATCCAAAAGTTACACATGGATTTTTTTATTGCATAGGGAGGTGGTCAGTGCCCTCAACCCCCGTATTGCATTGTGTAAGGATTAACTGTGTAAGAGCATTGCAAACAGCATCATTCATGATAGAGTCAAATTAAAATCTACCCAAATAGCCATCAACAGAAAATGTATAAATAAATTGTGGTACATTCATACCATGGAATTTTTTATAACATTAAAAATTTACAAGCCGGGCTCAGTGGCTCAGCCTGTAATCCCGCGTCTTGGGAGGCTGAGGTGAGTGGATTGCCTGAGCCCGCGGGTTCGAGACCCGCCTGGGCAAGCGAGACCTCATCTCTACAATAAATCAAAAAATTAGCCGGGTGTGGTGGCGCGCGCC
>CAUYQG010101128.1:0-12898 GCA_963574415.1 Tarsius wallacei | reverse complement strand
ATTAAAACTGTAATACTCAATATCTGGTTTACCAATAACGAAAGACGAATACAAGTCAATTATAATTCTTCAATTATAAGAGGTGCTCAGAGTAGTTACCGTCAGTATCCAGACACTTCTGATTACCATGAACTACTGCAGGACTTGTTGCTGTGCAAGTCCTCCCGGTTCTTCCCTTGTGCACACAGTACCTTGCGTCTCAAACTTATCACGAATGGGTGCAATTATTAGGCGTGTTGGAGGTTCTGTTGCATACTCATTGTCCTTGTACTTCCACAACATTCTCAAATTTCAAATACCAATTCAAAATGGTCTTGCCCTCCTTGAAGGACAACCGTGCGTCTGCCATTTTCTTTGTCCTGCCTGTCTCATGGTGATGCTAGCATTCATTTGCTTAATACCATCTTTAGGGCTAATGTCATACTACACATTGCTCCTGTAATTCAACTCAACTTCAAAAAGTAATACATAGATAACATCTCTTAAAATATGTATACATTTTTTTGGCACCCTTGGTGTATAATATATAACTAAAGCAAAATTAATGACCAAGAATCTTCTATGGGGAAAAAAATAAGAAAACAAAAGTCATTCCTAGAACTCTTTGGGGCATACATTTGTCTATGTTTATTAGTCTAAGTCAGTAGATGTGAAACCTTTGACAAAATGTGTCAAGTATAAAAATGTGAAGGAAAAAATGCTCAAAGGATCATTATATATATAACTGGAAGCAACTAAATGTTCTAAATGTTAAATTATGGTATATCCATATAACATAATATCTAGTGATTAAACATTATTTATGAAATCAGTGATTTCATAAATCTAAAAACAAAGCTAGAAACAATCAAGGACATGATTTACCATCATAAAAAAATTTAAAAAGGACAGAAATTATATTTATGGCATGATTTCAATGATGTAAAAATACATACATTTGATATATGCAAATAGCCCTAGGATAAAAGATGGAAGAAAAAATACTAAAATATAGAGTTTTCTCTTAAGGGCAGTGAAGTGATTATAGATGTTTTATTTTTGCCTTTTTTCTTTTAAGAGATAAGGTCTCACTATGTTGCCCCAGGCTGGCCTTAATATCTCTGGCGTAAGTGATCCTCCCATTTCAGCCTCCCAAGTAGCTAGGACTATAGTTATACACCACCACACCCGGCTTCATTTTTTTTCTTTTCTGTAGTTTCCACACTTTCTATACTGAATAGTAGATATTACTTTTATTTCTTTTGCTTTTAATTAATTCTGAACTAGTTCAAATATACCAAAAAGCAAGGAAAATAACATGACATCCATGTACCCACCACTCAGATTTGACATTGGCATTTGGTCATGTTTGTTTGGGATCTCTCTTTTGTTAGACAAAATATGACATATATAGCTCAAGGCCCTCCCCCTTATTGCTTTCCTCTACCACCTTTCGCAGAAACAATTCCAATCCTGAATTTAATTTGCGGCATTCCTACGTATACTTTTATATATATCTATAAATAATACACACCATCCAATATCCTTTTGAAATTCTCATACATAAGTGGCATTTTACTGTAAGTATCCCTTTGAACTCTGCTTCTTTCAAAATCCACCCTATTTTTGAGAAACTATCTATATGGATCAATTCCATTCATCTTTACGCTTTCATTTTATTCTACTCTTAATCACTTTTTAGCCCACCTTTATTTGCCATTTCAGAATTCCTCAAAATAGAAACTTACTTCATGTTTTAAAAGGCATTGCCAACATATAAGTGAAAAAGCAAAGAGCAAAGCAATAAGTGTAGTGCATTACCATTTGTTACAACACAAGGGAAATATTTTGTTTTTTGCTTACACTGGCATAAAATATCACTGGGAAGATACAAGGAAGGGATGACAGGTGCTTTTGGAGAGAGACATTTGTTGAAAGACAGGGGCAGGAGTCTTCACTATCTCCATGCTTTTTGGTTCCTCTTGAATTTTGAACCATATGACTATATTACCTATTCAAAAATGTTTTAAGAATTAAAATACTTTTTAAAAATTAAGATTGTTTTTAAAAGCCTTTGGAAAGGTCTGATTCAAAAGAAGCTGGACAATGACTTGTCATGGAAGGTGTAAAAAATTTTGCAATTCAATGAAAATTAAAAGCTCAAGATAATGGAAAGTTAGGTTTTTCATGAGACTGACTACAACTCAACTCAAAACTCAGTGCAACTGAAAACTCAATGTTATAGGGGAGCTTCTGAATTAAGAAGGTAGAATAAAGGTGTCTTGTAGCATCCATTCTCTAATATCTGAAGGAACAAAAAATACTAAAAGGAACAGCAAAGAGAAAAATTCAGCAGTTATGCAAGAAAAAGTTTTATAGCTAACACAATGCTTTAAAAGGTACTTTTCATCAAGAAAGAAACAAGATTCTGGGGTGGAAGGGGGAAATGTAGCACAGTGAGACTTCTAATTTCTCCAGAAGTCATATAATGGCAATAAGTCCTAAGAAGAATAATGAAAAAGGGAAGTAAACTGGGTGGTTTTTAGTGAAAGTGCAGGCTCTGAGAACCATATGACAAACAGAAGGGACATCTAAGGCTCAAGAGTATCCCTCCTCTGGGAAAGGAACAACACCTCCAACCATGTGGAGTGAACTCTGGTACAGTGTATTTCACACAATTTTAAAAGTGGGAATGCCCTCATAAGCTAAAAAAAGACAGCACACATTCTTAACCTAATTCTACTTCAACTCCATCTCTACTTCCCTGCTCCCCCTACCACCATTTTTTCAAGGTGCTGACAGAAGAGAAAATACAGGATATAAATCTCAGAGAGCTATCTAGGCACGAACATGAGAAAACAAAACAAGAATGGCAACTAAGCAAACATATTATAGCCTCTCCCCCACAATTAATAAAATAAAGGAAGACAATGCAAAAGATACGGACAGAACCCAGGTCAAACAAAAGTATAACCAAGGAACAGGAGAAAAATGTCCACACCTGTTTAAGTTTTAAAATTTTATCAGAATATAATTCAGTATAATAAAATCTCAAAGGTGAGATACTGAAAAGATTAAAAGGGAAATTTCAATCCTAAAGAAACAAATTAATTTTTAAAATAATATCATTAAAGAACTCATAAACCAAAAGCAGCAAAGAACAAAACAGTATTTCTTCAAAAAACTCATTATACCTCAACTTAAAACTCAATACAACTTGAAACTCTAGATAAGGGAACAAAAATAAAATTTCCAACTTAAAAGAAAGGTCTTACAGATAATGTAGATGAATTTAAAGTAATATAAATAGAAGACAAAGTACTCAATATAAGAATAATTTGGGTACCTCTGTGTTATAAACATATCTGTTATCCCCCAAAACTCATATGTATTTGGAGTTTGGAGGTGAGGCCTTTGCACAGTAATTAGACCTAGGTGAGGTCATGAAGGAGGGGCCCCCATGAGATTAACGTCCTAAGAAGAAGAGGAAGAAAGACCACAGTATGCACTTGAGTGCTCTCACTCCCACCCCCACCCCCGCAAAAGAATGAAGTTGGATTCTTGCCCTCACACCATATACAAAAATTAACTCAAAATGTATCAAAGACTTGAACATAAGAACTAAAATTATAAATCTCTTGGAAGAAAACATAGGGAAAAATCTTCATGACATTGAAAATGGCAACAATTTCATGGATATGACACCAAAAGCACAAGCAACAGAAGAAAAATTAGGTGAACTGGACTTTATCAAAATCAAGAACTTTTGTACATCAAGAGACTATCAAAAAAGCAAAAAAGATAAACAACAGAATGGAAGAAAATATTTGCAAACTATAAATCTGGTAAAGGATTAATATTCAGAATATACATTTTAAAACCTGTATAACTCAACAACTACAAAAAAACCAAACTATCCAATTAAAAAATGCACAAAGGACTTGAAGAGGTATTTCTTCAAAAAAAATAAAACAAATGGCCAATAAGCACATAAAATGATGTTCAATATCATTAGTCATTAGGAAAACCCTAACGAGATACTCCTTCACACCCATTAGGGTGGCTATGACATTAAAAACAATGACAAGAAGTGTTGATAAGAATGTGGAAAAAATTGGAACACTGTGCATTGCTGTTGAGAAGGTAAAGGAGTGCAGCTGCTATGGAAATCAGTCTGGTGTTCTCTCAAAAATTTAAACATATAATTACCATATGACCCAGCAATTGCACTTCTGGGTATATACTGAACTAAAAGCAGGGGTTTGAACAGATTTTTGTAAATTTATGTTCATAGTAGAGTATTCACAATAGCCAAAAGGTGAAAACAACCCAAATATCGATCAGCAGAGATGTAGCACATATATAGAATATAATATTTTTCAGCCTTAAATAGGAATGAAATTCTGATACAGGTTATAACATGAATGAACTTTGAAAACATTATGCTAAGTGAATAAGACAGACATAAAATGACAAATATTGTATGATTCCACTCATTTGAGGAACCTAAAATGGTAAATTCATTAAAACAGCAGGTAGAATAGAGATTACTGGGGGCAGGGGAAGAAGGAATGGGGAATTATTGCCTAATGGGTACAAAGTTTCTATTTGGAATGATGAAAAAGCTCTAGAAATGAATAGGTGATGGTGTACAGTATTATGAATATAATTTTTTTTTTGAGTCAGAGTCTCACTGTCACCCAGGCTGGAGTGCAATGGCATGCTCACAGCCACTGTAGCCTTAACCTGCTGGGCTCAGGTGATCCTCCCACCTAAGCCTTTCAAGTAGCTGGAACTACAGGCACATGCCTTCAGCCTGGCTAATTTTTTTATTTACTGTAGGAATGAGGTCTTGCCAAATTGCCCAGGCTGGTCTTAAACCTCTGGGCTCAGGCTCTCTCTAAAGTGCTGGGATTACAGGTGTGAGCCACCATGCCCAGCTGAATCTACTTTTAAAATAATAATAATATAGTAATCATACATGCTACAACATGGATGCCTCAAAAATATTGTGCTAAGTGAAAGAAGCCAGACAAAAAGGGTTGTACATTGTATGATTCCATATATAGGAAATACCCAAAATAAATAAATCCATATAGACAAAAAGTCGAATTGTAGTTGCCAGAAGTTAGAGGGAAGAGAGAATAGGCAGTAACTTGCTAAATGGCTATGGCGTTTCCTTTTGGGGTGAGGAAAATGTTTTGAAACTAGGCAGAAGTAGTGGCTGCACAGTACTGTGAACATACAAAATGCCACTGAATCGTTTACATTAATATGGTTAGTTTAATGTTAGTGGTGCTATGGTTTCAAGGTATCCCCCAAAGTTCTTGTGTTAGAAACTTAATCCTCAATGGAACAGGGTCAAGAGGCAGAAACTTTAAGTAATTAGACCATGAGGATTTGGCCCTCATAATTGGATTAATGTTGTTATCACGGGAGTGGGCTCCTTATAAAAGGATGAGTTTGGCCCCCACCCCCTCCCTGCTCACACTATCTCTTGCCCTCCCACCTTCTGCCATAGGATGAGTAGCACAAAGGTCCTTGCCAGAGGTGGACTCCTTGTTCTTGGCCTTTCCAGCCTCCAGAACTATAAGAAATAAATCTCGGTTCTTTATAAATTACTCAGTCTCAGTATACTGTTATAGCAGCACAAAATGAACTAAAACGGTCAATTCCAGATCAATTTAAACATATGTTAATAATTATTTTCTAAAAACTTTAAATATGAAGTAGTGCATCACGGAGTCAACAGAGGCATTATAGGTTTTTTTGTTTGTTTGTTTGTTTGTTTTAGTGCAAAGCAATATACTTCTACCCACCACAAAAGTACATAGGGAAAAGATTCTATTTATAAAGGGGCACTTAAATTATAGAGTTCTGCTTATCTGTAAGTACTTTCTAAACAACTCCAATTATAAATTATCTTAAGGCAGCAACCTAGGACTTCCAGTATTTTCATTCTCTATCACTCCCCCTATATACGTATACACAGTGTATAACCAATAAATGATAATTCTGGAAAAATTTAGCAGTGTGTACCATTAAGCAAAGTCGATCAAAAAGTGTTTGTTCCAATCCGTTTTCATGAGCTGCTTCAGAACCCTGAATAGTAGGAGGCAGCTGTCTGGGGTCCCCGACAAGAATCAGCTTTTCACATTCAAACCTAAAAACAGAATTTCAAAAATTAATCTAAGCAATGACAAAAGGGTGCATTAACATCATTTTTTGCACTGTTTTCCAAAATGTATTTTTAAAAATTCAAATTTCATAAAGTATCCAGAGTACTAACAATACTTATAAGTGCTATTAAGTGTATTAAAGGCTTTGCATAATTTAGAATTTTTTTCCCCACATAAAACCTATTAGGTGTCCCTTGCTTCTGCATGGAAATAATATTTCTAGAATCCATAAACTCTTAGAATTAAAGACTTGCTTAGAAGTCATTTGGTTTAAACCCTTGTTTTAGAGGTGACGTAAACTGGACTCATAGAGGCTAAATGTTTTTCTAAATACAAGTAGGACATAGTTGGGGGGAAATCCAAGTTTTGTAGACAAACATATTTAAACCTCAATTCTATTATATTTTGGGGACATAGCAGGTTATTTAATCTTCCATGCTTCAGTATTCCTAGCTACCTGAGGTAATAGTACCTTGCATGTTATAATGATTAATGAAATATGTAATGTGTTTAGGGTATAGTAGGTGACTGACAAGTATTACTCTTCCAAATTTCTGCCACTCTTCCACCCCTGACTCCTGTGCAGGGTGACCAACTCATTCTAAAAACAGAACGCTCCATGATCCAGGAACCTTCTAAGACCCAAGCAAACCATGCCAGTTGCTACCCTCCTTTCTCATTAACTGGGGACAGAGCAAGGACTAGAACTTTGGCTTACTGAGTCCTAGTCTATTACTCTTTCCAATACCTTTAGGATTCCCTACTAAGAGAGGCTTTAAAAGCACAATGTTTCAATTGCCTGGGACAGCTTGGGAGATTTCATGTTCTTCTAATTTTAGGAGGCAATTTTTAATTTTCAATTTGTTTTTCTTGATATGCTTTATATCCTTTTATAATCTAAAAATTGCTTTCAGAACCTAAACATTGAATTATAATCAAGGTAAGAAAATTAAAGGACATTCTTCAGTTAGGTTCTCTAGCTATGATGAAAGTGCAACCATTAATCTAGTTGAGAACCCTGCAATGTTCTAGTAGAATCCTAGCACTAGAGCTATCAATACCTTAAGAATTATGCTATCTAAATGTCTAAATGTGATCAAATAAAATATTGATACATTAACCACCTCCCAAATTTTCTGCCATTAAAAAAAAATCAGTTTAGTTCTTGAATTGCTAGGAATTTTCACAAAAGTTTGGTAATAGTCTGAACTGAGGAAATGTCTGAAATAATTGTGACATCTAAGTGTCCCTGGGAAAAGAATTATTTAGGTCACCTTGCAATGGGAAGGAGGGAGGCTGGTTCAGTCATTTGACTGCACTCATCCAGCACAACCACAGGAAACTTAAGATCATTCATGCATGGGAACGGGCAGGCTGCACAGGTAACTCCAACCACTCGAACCTTTAGAATAACAAAAATGTTATTAATTAACAACTATTAAAAGGAAATAGCCAAAGAACCTGCAGGCTAAAATCAGAAAGTGAGTTAGTCCCAATTTAATTCCTAGCAATGAGAAATCATAAGTCACTTTATCTCACATTTTCATTATTCCTATGTACAAAATGGAAATCACTGAGCATAGGCTACTTACACCACAAGCCTGTTAAAAATAACAAGTAAAAGGCACATTTTGATATTCAGAAGGAAAGTATTACAATAGCAAGGATTTTTAAAATATGAAAGATGACACACATATTTTATCTTCTAGGTGAGGTTAAATAACGATAACATGCATTGTATCAACACAGGCCAAAGTTCACCATGAACAGCATTACATATGTTAATGAACTTTCCTTTGCTTAAACTTCAAGCACACTAGTTTTTTTACTTAAGAAAGTAAAGAAGGCTAATTAATTCTGAACAACAGTAAATTAAAGTGTAGTTGTAGCCTATTTGAATCTTATAGGTTAAGTATTATGGCAGAATGCCATTATTCTCAAGGCAAAAAAAAACTGATAAAAATTGATACGTAATCTCTGGAACTAAATGTAAACAGGAGGAAACTCTATGAATTTTCTCATTGGATGTGGTCATTGGCCTAAGAGCCCACTAACATTACATACACATGCGTGCACACACACACACATATTTACATGTGGTCATATGCTGCATAAGGATGCTGCAGTCAATAACAGACTGAATATATAACTGTGGTCCCCTAGGATTACAATGGAGCTGAAAAATTCCTATTGCCTAGTGACATCACAGCCTTCATGAAAGGCTCATATAAAAGAATATTAAAACTACATATAATTATTTATAGTACAAAATATTTGACAATGAGAATATTTCTTAAAATTTCACTATATTTTCATATAAATTTAGTGTAGCCTACGAATACAGAGTTTATGAAGTCTATAGTAGTGTAAAGCCATGTCCTGAGACTTCACATTCACTCACCACTCACTCACTGACTCACCTATAGCCACTTCCAGTCCTGCAAGCTCCATTCATGGTAAGAGGCATATACAGGTGTATCATTTTTCATCTTTTATACCATATTTTTACTATACCTTTTCTATAGTTAGATATGTTTAGATATACAAATAACACTGTGTTACAATCAACTCCTACAGTATTCAGTATAACATGTCATACAAACATGCGGCCTAGGAGCAACAGGCTATGCTAAGTAGCATAGGTGCATGATATGTACACTATGCCATCTAGGTGTATGTAAGAACACTCTGTGATTGTTCGCACAACAATAAAATTGCCTAGCAACATATTTCTCACAATGTATCTCTATTATTAAGTGATGTATGACTGTACTTTTTCTCTTCTAACAGCCTAAAGTTCTGTATTAATTACACTTCTGGAGAGTAAGGGCAGTCCATACAAACGGAACATATCTTTTTTCAATAAAAGCAATTGACAAAAATACACTTTATAAATTAGATATTGTCCCTACAGATCCTGTGAAATAATATTATAAACACCTGATTTTATTTAATAATAAATAACATTAATCATACGCAAAGCCCTGTATCAGTTACGTTTTTTCTTTTGTTAAAAACAAAAACAAAAAATCCTAAAGCCACATTCGTACTCGAAATTCTACACATCATCATAATGAACATTTGTATACCTAACCCTGAACTGTACCACACATCTTCAAAATTAAAAATTTTAAAAAAAGAAATTCTATACTACTTATACATTGAGTTACTTAAAAATTATCAAGCCTTGATACCACTCTGAAATATTTATTGTCTAATTTCTGACAAAAACAAGCTAAGATTAAGAACTCTAAAGTTATGAATCAGAAAGTATTTTTTAATTTTAAAAATATCTAATACAAAACCATAAAATATTAAGCTCTTTCTTTAAAGGGCTATTATTTTTAAATTTATTATTATATTGCTGAGATTTTGACAGCAGAAAAGCTTCTGTTATTGACCTAAAGGTATTAATTAACTATGAAGCATTTTTTAAAATTAGTTTTATTGTAAAGACATGTCACTTTAGGAATGTGTCAGGTCTGAATGCCTGACTGGATCTTAGAGATATGTTAGAGAAAACATTTTTAAAAATGATTCTTCTAAAATAGTTTTCATTTGTAAACAGGCGATATCAATGAGCAATAGATAATGGTAACTGGGTTTTCATTTAGAAAATTATCAAAGAAATCATTAACAGTTATTCTTATATAACATTATTACGTTGCGTAAGTGAATAAAATGGTAAGTAGTTTACATGAATGGCTAATTTATATTAATTGAACACAGTCAAACTAAGCCTTTCTGGATTTGGTTAAGAAGAGAGAGTGCAGAGTAATTCTATATTCAGATAATAGAAAGTTAGTCTGAAACCCTCTGAGGACTCCTAGAACTAAAACTTTTTGTAGATTAGTTATTTCTAATTTCACCTTCCTTCCCTGGGAGAGTATTATTACATATCCACAACTTTTGCCAAGTTACTTGGCAGTGCTTCCCACTAGAGAAGCAGGTAGACTGTATTTCCTTGCCTCACTAATGGTAGGCTTGGCCATGTGACCTGTTATGGCAAATGGTATGTTAGCAGAAAACATGATAGGAACATGTACTTGTATGATCTGGTCTGCCCTCCTACACATTAAACAGAAGCTTTAAATGTACTTATGTGATCTGGTCTGCCCTCCTACACATCTGCCATCTGTCAGGAGAAGACCACCATGCCATAGCAACTGTTCTCAGAATGATAGACTTGACCTGAAGCTTCAAGCCAAGTCACATCTGTTGACCTATCAAGTCATAAATTGTCGTCTTAAAGTACCGAGATTTTGTTTGTTAAACTGCATTATTTCAGCAATAGCTGATCAACACAGGGCCCCAAGGAGATTGATTTTTCCCAAATATTTTAAAGAAAGTGACCAAAGTCCAACTGGTCTAAGAAACCAACAACTCCCTTTTCCTACATCCTCCTTTCTTTTCCCTATGCTCTCTTTTCATAGGAGGAAGCTACTGATTCATTTATTTTTCTTCTACAAGCTGATGCCTGGATTCAAATTTGATAAAGGGGTCTGGATGTGGTGGCTCATGCCTGTAATCCCAGGACTTTGGGAGGGCAAGGCAAAAGGATATCTTGAAGCCAGGAGTTTGAAACCAGACTAGGCAAAAAAAGAAGACTATATCTCTACAAAAAAATTAAAAATTAGCTGAGCTTGGTGATGTGCACCTGTAGTTTTAGATAACTCAAGCAGATGAAGCAAGAGGATCACTTGAGACCAAGAGTTTGAGGCTGCAGTGAACTATGATCATATCACTGCATTCCAGCCTGGATGACAGAGCGAGACCCTGTCTCTAAAAAAAAAAGCTTGACAAAGAAGAGGATGATTCCAATATTACCACTTGTTATGACTTGGGAACCTGAAAAATATCAGGATGCAACAATATACTGTCTCCAAGAGACTCACCTCACCAGAAAGGACTCTCACAGACTCAAAGCAAGAGGATGGGAAACAAATTTTCAGGCAATGGAACACAAAAGAAAATAGGAGTCATGATCTTACTATCAGATAAAACCTTTAAGCTTTGAAAAATTAGAAAGGATGCAGAGGGATACTACATAATGACAAAAAGTTCAATCCATCAACAAGAAATATCCATCCTAAACATATATGCATCTAACACGGGAGCACCAGCTTTCACAAAACTGCTACTAAGAAAACTAAAAAAAGATATTGATTCTAACACTATCATAGCTGGGGACCTAAAGATCCCACTAATAACCCTAGATAGATCATCAAGGCAAAAAATCTGGAACCTCAACTTGACACTTGACAAAAAGAACTTAATAAATACCTACAGAACAGTCCGCCCAACAATCCCAGATCATACATTATATTCATCACCACATGGAAGGTACTCCAAGATCAACCACATCCTCGGCCATAAATCAAGCAGAAACAAATTTCACAATATTGAAATACTGCCATGAACTTTCTCAGACCACGGTAGAATAAAAATAAATATCTACAAATAAATCTACAATAAACACCTACAAAATTCCCCCCAAACCCACAAAGATATGGACACTAAACAGCACAGTACTGAACAACTCCTGGGTCAACACAGAAATCAAAGTAGAAATTAAAATATTCCTGGAAACAAATGAAAATGAAGAAACATCTTACCAAAACCTCTAGGATGCCATGAAAACAGTACTAAGAGGAGAATTTATATCTTTACAAACACACTTCAAGAAAATAGAGAACAAGTTGACAGCCTAACAAATCACCTAAGGGAGCTGGAAAGGCAAGACCACCAAAACCCTACTTGAGCAGAGGAATCCAGATCACCAAAGTAATATGGGACTTAGAAAACAAAAATACCATAGGAAAAAAATCAATGATACAAAAAGTTTTTAATGTTTAAAAGGATAAACATTAGCCAAAATGATCAAGAAAAAGAGATGAAAAGCCCAAATAAACACAGTCAGATATGCAAAAGATAAAGTCACAACTGACCCTGAAGAAATACAAAACATTGTCAGGGTGCCTGCCCACCAGACACCTGATCTTGCAAGACTGCCATTAAAGCCTTGCTTCTGCTGAAAAAAAAAAGATCAGACATGATTATGCATACCTGTGTGGAAATAAGCTTGATAACCTAAATAAAATGGAGGACTTTCTTTTTTTTTTTGAGTTGGGAGTCTCACTCTGTCACCCAGACTGGAGTGCAGTGGCTGCTCCTGGCAACCGCAGCCTCGACCTGCTGGGCTCCGGCGATCCTTCCGCCTCAGCCTTCCAAGTAGCTGGAACTACAGGCACGTGCTACCACGCCGGCTAATTTTTTGATTTATGGTAGAGATGAGGTCTCACCAAGTTGCCCAGGCGGGTCTTGAACCCGCGGGCTCAGACAATCCACTCACCTCAGTCTCCCAAGGCGCAGGATTACAGGCTGAGCCACCGAGCCCGGCTTGGAGGACTTTCTAATCTCACCCAACCTCCCAAGGTTGAAAGAAGAAGAGATTGAGATCCTAAATAGACCAATAATCCAGGAAATTGACTCTGTCATAAGAAAACTATCTATGAAAAAACATCTTGGATCAGATGGATTTTCAGCAGAATTCTACAAAATGTACAAGGAGGAGGTGATACCAATCCTACTGAAAGTATTCCAAGCCGGGCTCGGTGGCTCAGCCTGTAATCCCGCGCCTTTGGGAGGCTGAGGTGAGTGGATTGCCTGAGCCCGCGGGTTCGAGACCCGCCTGGGCAAGCGAGACCTCATCTCTACAATAAATCAAAAAATCAGCTGGG
>CAUYQG010101120.1:0-30334 GCA_963574415.1 Tarsius wallacei | reverse complement strand
TCGCAGATTTTACCTCATTCCAAAATCTGTGCATTGTCTCATGTTTTAACATCTCTGGGTCTCCATTTTCTCAACTAAGATATGAGAAGAGCATTTCACTGCATGCAAAACTAAATAAAATAATTGACAAATAAATAAATATAAAATAACAAAATGTAGAAATTGCCTCACATTACCTTACAAATGCCTATTAGATGCAAAATAACCTAAAACTACTTTAATATAGACAAGCTCACTGGTTCTCAAAGGCGTCAAAGAAGCCAGACCCATGCCGTTGCCAGATTTACAGCCAATTGACATCTCTACTTGGATGTCTCACGTCTGTCTAAAAGCACCCTGTTTCAAGCTGAAAGCCTCAACTAACCCCAAACTTCCTCTCTGACCTCCCCATCTCAGTGCGAAGACGGCTCTCCAGCAAGTTTCTTAGGTCCGAGATCTGAGAGACATTCCTGACCCCTCCTGTCTCCTGTCCCTCAAGTTTAATTGAATTAATTTAATTCACCAGTTCCTATCATATTGACTTCCAAAGTTGTTGGATCACTTCCTTTCAGCTCCTCATTTGTGGACGCCATCCTCAATCAAGACATCGTCATCTTTTTTCTGGTCCGTGCCAGGGGCCTTCTAACGGTCCTCCCGGCTGCCACAACTGCTCCCTCGTCCCTTTCCATCCCATTTATACCCAGCCACAGAGAGATTCTCTGAAACTGCAGATTGGACCTGGCCACTTGCCCATGCAAAACCAGTCACTGTCCCCTTTTTGCCCTGAAGATATACGCCAAAGATTTCATCACAGCCAGCCCATCCTCTGCGCCAGGCTCTTCACAGCCTCTGCTTTACTGCGCACCGGGCTCCCGCCAACCCTGTGATCTAACTACTCTGTTCTCCCTTCACACTCTCAAGTATACCACATGACCTCTCACTTCCAAATACTCCAATCTCCACTCCTCTATCTAACCCCTTCACACTCCATCCATCATGAGTATCATTCAGACGATTTTCTCTGACTCCCAGTTAAGCCTTTGATTCCATCCTCTCTCAGGACTCTCTTTTTCCTTACAAATCCCTATTGCAGTGTGAAACTCTATGTTTTTGTGTGTGACCTCTTGTTTTAAGCCTGTCTCCTGAATCAGACTATCATGCCCACGAGGGCAGAGATGGAATTTTTGTTCTTGTGTGCACTGCTGTAGCCACTATACTTCGCTTATTTCCAAACACATACAAGCCATTAACATTTGTTGAATCATTGAAGGAATGAATGAAATCATTGTGTCTTCAAGCTCATGGTGGTTCACGTCTGTAATCCCATCCCTTTGTGAGGCCGAGGCAAAAGGTTTGCTTGCACCCAGGAGTTCAAGACCAGCCTGGGCAACAAAATAGCAAAACCTCATCTCTACAAAAATTTAACCAGGCATAGTGACCCACCACTGTATTCCCAGTTATCCGGGAGGCTGAGGCAGAAAGATTGCCTGAGCTCAAGAGGTTGAAAAAAATAATAAGACTTTTAAAAAAGATGTAACTTCTAAAATAATGCTTCATTATTCTTTTCATAGTTAAGCTTCAAACATACTTGTAAAATAGAATATCTCCAAACAGAATTTTCTATGTCCTTAGAATCAAGGAATGCAGAATTGAAGGGAAATTAAACGTTTTCATGGTCAGGTACAGTGGCTCACACTTGTAATCTCAGTACTTTAGGAGGCCAAGGCAGGAGGATCACTTGAGATGAGGAGTTTGAGACCAGTCTAGGTAACACAGAGAGACCCCGTCTATACAAAAAAAAATCATAAAATTAGCTAGGCATAGCAGCATGCACTTGTAGTCCCACATACTCAGGAGGCTGAGGCAGGAGGATTGCTTGAGTCCAGGAGTTTGAGGCTGCAGTGAGCTGTGATCTTGCCATTGCACTCCAGCCTGAGCAATAGAGTGAGACCCTGAATAAAAATTTGTTAAGAACTTTCTCATCCAATCTGCCACTTGAACTTGAAATTATTCTATTTTTATCATCATGGTGACGTTCTGTACAAAAAGTCACTATGATGTAAAAAGTATTCGTGGTTATGTTAACATAGTGAAGTTAAACAGCTTTTTAAGTATTTTTCCATCGTTACTTAATTACTCTTACAGTAAAATAATATGTATATGTGTACATTCACTTTTCTGGCTTAGGTATCAAATCGGATTGAAGCTGAGTGGTGGAAAATGCACCGTTATATTACTATCAGCGTCATTACCACAAGTGGACATTTACTGACCAGAGACCTACTTAGTATGAGATTCTAGGTTTTCTTTTGACAAATAAGGTAACTACAGTCCAAAAAGTTTGAAGATTTTTTCTTCAGGTCTCACAACTAATAAATAATAAAATCACAACATTAATGTGAGTATCTAACTTCAAAGTCCACACAGTGTACAAATTTAGAAATGGAGAAAGATCCTTGAAGCAATTTATTAGTAATTGAACAGATTACTGATTCTACAATTCCATTTCCAGATACTCAATTTTTTACCAACCCAAATATCCCTCCTCCAGTAATATCTTCTGTCTTAACTATATCATACTTTATTACATTTTTAGTGTTTAGAGCATCAATACTTATTTCATGCTAGTGAAAACATCATTCATTTTAACAGCCTAGATAAGCAAAGTTTTATGCTAATAGTGGCATGTCTACAATCGGGTAGAGGTTATTTGTGATAGCATTTTTTCAAAGAAAAAATAGATACCAATGTCATTGTTTATTTTTTGAATCATCCAATAGCAATCAATAATCTCCCTGGAAACGTTAATCAAACAATCATTGCTGGTCAATGTTGACCAACTAATTAAAAACTTTCAAAGAAGACGTACACAATTTGCTAGCGTTGACTTCGAAACGATGCTGGATCCGGTTAATGTTTACAAACTCACAGTGTTCCTCTCCCCTAAAAACCAGGCTTGCACTTCCCTTGTCCTACAGGGAAAGACAGCTCATGCCAGAGTGAAAGGTGGGCTCCCGGATAAAGGGTAACCCAGGCGGAAAGCTAAGGTTCAAACATGTCTGGTTTCCATTAACTGGGATTGTAATGCCTCTTCAAAGGCAAAGAACATTCCTTCCTCCACATTTAAAATACAGCTTCCTCCACAGTGATGGATCCAGAAAAAGGTCCTAGGTCAGAGAGTTGAGCTCTCAGTTGGGAAGTGCCCCTTTTGTGCTGTTTTTAAACACATTGTTTTTGTTTTTTGGGGTTTTTTTTGTTTGGTTGGTTGGTTGGTTTTGTTCTTTTCTGGGTTTTTTTTTTTGAGTTGGAGTCTCACTCTATCACCCAGACTGGAGTGCTGTGGCCGCTCCCGGCCACCGCAGCCTCAACCTGCTGGGCTCAGGCGATCTTTCAGCCTCAGCCTTCCAAGTAGCTGGAACTATAGGCGTGCGCTACCACACCCGGCTAATTTTCTTATTTATTGTAGAGATGAGGTCTCGCCAACTTGCCCAGGCAGGTCTCGAACCCACAGGCTCAGGCAATTCACTCACCTCGGCCCCCAAACCACAGGATTACAGGCTGAGCCACCGAGCCTGGCCTTGTTTATTTTTTAATGACACAAATAATATCTGCTTATTGAAAAGAACAATTAAAACACTAGTCACTCAAATAAAAATGAACTGATATCCTGTCATTACTGATGTTTTTGAAAATATATAACACAGTGAAGTCATGCAAATGTTTTTCACATATTGCTATATTGTGATCATTCTTCCCAACATTTTAATGCTGCCTAGTATCCAATGGAAAGAATTTGTGTTCCTGCAGTCAATCAATCCCTCGTGACACTTGAACATTTGGGTTGCTTCCAACTCCTCCCAATTATCAACATTTCAGCAATGAGTTTCCTTTTATTCAACAACTCATTCTACACAGCTTTGCAGGGATTTCTCTACAATGCCGGCCATATAGAGTCTTAGTTATTTTTTTAAAAATAAAGTTCACAGAAGTGGCACTATTGGCGAGCGGGTACTTTTCAGATTCCGACAGGAATGGCCAACCACTCCAGGCTGTACTGATAGACACCTCCACGACATCACCCACGAATAGCTGACTGCTTCTCCCCACATCCACCAAGGAAAGCAGCGGATCTGGTTCTCAGGCAGTTTTACTTGCAGTGGTCCTCAGAGACTCTCTGGCCCCTCCCTGAGACCTACTCAATCAGCAACTCTGGTTGACAGAGCCCAGTGCAGGGTTTTAACAAGTTGACCCTGTCACTCAAAGTTTGAGAACCACTGACTTTGAGCCCAGGACACGGAGCTATGAGTGTTGCCACCCGCCAACTCACCTCTCCCGCGACCATCCCCACTGACTTCCTCTCCCCATAACCTTTCCTGAAGCTGACTGAAAGCTAGCTCTCCAGTAGACACACCACTGGGTTCGAGACTCAGCTCCCCAGATAGTCTGGCAAGAAGATGAATCCCAGAACTGAAGTGGGCGGAATACAGAGATGAGCAGAACAGAGAGAAGGGGTAGGCATCCGCTGGAGGACTGAGGAGCATGGTCAGAGCAGTTCTGTGAGAAGAACAGTATATGGAGTTCAAATAGTTAGCTGGAAAGCTGGCTTTGAACACCTGCCCCATCTCACTTGTAGCTCTATGGCCTTGGATGGCAGTTGGATTCTCTCCGGCCTCAGTTTCCTCTTCAGTGTATCAGGAATAAAATGTCCCATCTTGCAGGTTGTTGCAAGGTTCACATACAAAAAGCTATGTGAAATGCTTTTGAAACTGCAAAGCCCTGCCCACATGAGGGAGTAACATTATTATCAGAATCTTGGACCCGATGGAGGGGAAGGGTGCTCTCCCTAAGCCCAGTCCCTCTTCCTCATTCCAACCATGAAATTCACTTCTTCCTGTGAACCTTCAAAGGCCCCATTTATCAGCCGTCAGAGTACAAAGCAAACAGCCTCCCCGGCCTTCTTTTAAGGGGTATCGCTTACACTTCCCAGTTGGAATATTATCCTTCTTATCTTCAGACTGCAGAAATGCATGACCCACCACCTCTCTGAGCTATATGGAAAATTACTTAGATGGCGCATGCTAGTGGAAGAGAAAGAAAGAAGCTGAAAACTCAATACACTGTTGGGGAAGGAAGTATAATGTTTGGAGTCCAAAGACTGGAGCTGAAATCCTTCCCTCTTACTAGGATGAAGAGGAAGGGTATCTTTGGCCAACCCAACAATTTAAAAAAGCAGTACAAAAAGGTTTACCCTTACAAACCTGTTTTCCCTGGTTTTCACATGTCAGAAAACAGCTCCATGATTTTTTCATGCCAGAAATCTGAATGATCCTTGACTCATTTATATCCTTCACCTTTCGGGTCTAATTGGTCACTATGTTCTTTTGATCTTGACCAAGTTGTTCCTTAACCCCTGAGTGCCAGTTGCTTCATCTGAAAATTAAAAGATAATCATGTGTTTCGCGCCAGGCGGTTCAATAATTAGCTTAGACAACACCCTTCTAGTCCTTGACCATCAACTCCGTTGAAAAATACCTGCATTTGCTATACAATGTGAGGTGACACCTCTGAGAACCATTGCATAAATTGTCTTGGGGCCCATGCTGGGTCCCAGGCACTGTCGCAGGAGCATAACAATGGGAAAGACACAAGCATCCTCTCTTCTGGAGTTTGTAATCCAGTAGCTGGAAAGGTGGGAGGTGGAGGGAGAAACAGACAAAAGAAGCTAGAAGAAACTCAGACCATACTAAGTGCTGTCTGAAGAGAAACCAAAAATAAGGTGGTCTAATAGGAAAAGTGGCTGTCTGAACCTGGGTGGTCAGCAATGTCCTCTCTAACGAGGTCACACTGGACTGAGATTTGAATAGCAAGAGGCAGCCATTCATGCAAATAGGACGGTGGGCTCCAAGCAGTGGGAACAGGCAGTGCAAAGGTTCTTAGGCATGATTGAACCTGGAAGGGTTCTGGAATCTTAGGAAGGCCAGGCATGTCTGGAACATGAAGAATTCCAGGAGAAGTAAAACAGGCAGTCACAAGACGAGTGGAGGCACAGACCAGAAGGAAGGAATTTGAATTTGTTTTGTGACTTTTTTCAGTGATACGGGAGGCCAGCAAAGAGTTTTAAACAGGAGAGCAATTCGGTCTTATTTGCCTTTTCAGAAGATCCCTCTGAGTATGCACTTCCCAAGGAAAAGATGGTAAAAGGACAAGGGAGATCGGTGAGACAAGTATTTGCAGTGACACGAGTAAGAGAAGATGGTGGCTTGGACTGGAGTGGAAGGAAGGATTTGGAAGAAGGAACAATGCTGGATGTGGTTTGAGTGAAAAGTGAAGAGAACCTGGCGATTCGTTAGATCTGGAAGTGGGTCGGAGAAAAAAAGAATCAAGGAGAACTTAGATTTTGGGCATGAGAAACTATGAAGCTACTTGCTAGGGTGGGCGACCCCACAGAAAGCAGTTTTGCGAAGGGAAAACTGCCACATTGTTCTTGTGATGTTTGAAGACACCCTTCTGGAGATGTCAAACTGGCACTTAGATGTGTAAGTCTGGGACTCTGGGTTGTGTTCAGGATAGGAGGTAAGCATTCAAGGGTTACCGGAATCTCCGATTCCATTCAAAGATCCCTTTCTTAAACTTTTTAATGCACTGATAAGTTCTAGCCTCTTGGTGCTTTCGAGGGAAATACAAGCTAAAGGACATAGTTTCAGTCCTCAAGACGCTCTCCCTGCCCTGAAGAAAAGAGCTAAACAGAAAAGTCGATCATACCACTTGTAAGTGGTGAGGTAGAGGTGGCATGAGGTGCTAGCCTGTGTGACCCTCAGTCATCCTCCTAGGGCTTACTGTTCCTGGTTCTGCCACTCATAAAAGGGCATAATACCACCTATGTTGCCCATGGGGCAATAGGTATCTCGAAGGAAGTAATGTAGACAGAAGCAAATGGAACGCAAAGAGTCCTGAACTGTTATCCGACTGCAGAGAAGGAGAAAGCTGGCATGGAAAGCTCATTAACAAACGTACCAGCAAAACACAAGGCTAAGTTCTGGCTGATAGGACTTCAATGCGTTCGTCTATCTAATCACTGCAGCAGGAAATGTAATTCCTCACAAAGCCAGTGTTGCTATGAGGGAATTTGCATGAGGCTGAGATAGGATGGAGAAATTTCTCTGCTGCTGCAGCTGGGTGATAGCGACTGAAAAACAGGCACAAACGTCTTGGTGGCTGTTTATTTCAAAACAGCCCCCCCTTTGACCCCCAGCAGTTCAGTCTTCCAACTTGCCACCTATGGCATGACACTGTCCAATTATTGTGACAGCAATAAGCCATGCAGGGGACGTGCCTTAGGTTCAAACCTTGACACTGTCCCCTAATCACTGCACCTTGTGACTGAGTCCTTTAGCCTCCGTTTTTTGAAATATTGTATATGTACCTCCCAGGTATTTGCAGCATAATTCACAACTGTAAAGATGTGGAATCAACCTAGATGCCCATCAACTGATCCATGCAGTGGATAATTAAAATGCAATAGATATATATGAATACCGTGGAATACTATTCAGTTGTAAAAAAGAATGAAATAATGTCTTTTGCAGCAAGCTGGATGGAATTGGAGACCATCACCCTAAGTTAAGGAATGCAGGAATAAGAAACCAAACACTGCGTGTTCTCATTTATAAGTGGGAGCTAAGCTAAGCCATGAGTCTGCAGAAGTATATAGAATGAAATAATGAACACTGGAGGCTCAGAAGGGGAGGGTGAGAAGAGACGAGGAATGAAAAATCACCTATCGGGTACAGTGTGCACAGGTGGGAGTGATGGGTACACTTAAAATCCAAACTTCCTCACCACTGAACAATGTGTGTATGTAACCAAAAGCCATTTGTACTCCCTAAAGTTGTGGAAATTAAAAAAAAAAAAAAAACTATCTCGCAGATATTTGTAAGCATTTGCGAAAACATTCACGGCACATAACACGGTGTGCATTTCTGTTGCATAATGAGTGACCTAAAAATGTCTTAATCTGGAATGCAAGAGTGGCCTATGAGTGTATTCAAATCTTTACTCACCAGGGAGGCCACAAAGGGTTTTGTTAAACGGGCATTGCTGGCACCTTGCAGAATGAAAGCTTCACATATGTTTGTGGAATGAACAATGACATGCAAAATAGCTGTGTGAAGTCCTTGGAGGTCACAATGAGGGATCTCTGGCTAAAAATGCCTCCCCCTATAACAGAGACCCTTTCCTACTGAGCCCAGCGGGTGCCCAGAAGTTGGAAAAATCAACTTTACGATTCACAATTTCAATAGCACCTTTGTTCAAGAAGACTGACATTGGAGCTCAATGGGGGGAAAAAAAAGAAAAAGTTCCCATCACTATATAATTACCTCGGTTTTTTTCCTCCCCTCTAACAAGGGAAAGGCTTACTTTGACAAAGAGAACACTAAAACCTGCTTCTGCTCTGGCAGGTTAAAAAAAAATGTCATTGTGAAGACTTTTCTGAACATGATCAGCTCAGATAGCAAGGAGAATATTCATTGCAATAAATTTTCTTCACCTTGTAGAAGCCAAATTACACAAAAAGTAAATGTTTGTTTAAGCTAACATTTCCCAAAGTCTGTCTATTGGGTCACTGCATCTGCAGAATGTTAATAGATATTATTGAGATAAAAGGGCTCCATGGTACCTAGGTTTGGGAAAGGCATGGGTAACACTAAACACTAGAATAAAAGTTGAAGAACTATTTTTACTACTGTGTTGCTTTATCTCTAATATGTTCACGTGTATTGCCAATCTCCAATAGAGGTTGAATCATTGCCCAAATTCACTAGGTTTCTAGAGCATCTCATAGGACTTGAGAGACTTTGAAAAATGTTATCTGGAGTCAGGGGCATGGATCAAATAAGCATTCCAAATTCCTCCCAGTCAGAATCAGCTGTTTATTTCTTGACATACAAAATTCAAATGGAACTGACAAATAGGCTGAGCATGTTTGCATATTCTGGGAGCTCTTCCCTGACAATCTCATGGACCTACTTATCTACTCATGTGATGTGCATTTATTCATCACATACATTAGAAGTCTGCTGTGGACTAGGCACTGTGACTAAGGCAAGGATCTGTTATCTTGGAAGAAGGATACACTTAGACACTAGAGATGATGGAGAAAAAATGCACGTTCTAGGCACCAATGCGTGTCTGCTGAACGGGCTGTGTATCTGTGTTCCCCTTTCAAAACCCAAGCCCCCATTAAGCCTTCTCCCCCAGCTTCTAGCATAATGCCCAGCATATGGATGGAGTCCAGTAAACATTTGTCGGGTGGATGAATGAATTGATTGTTGGAAGCCACCCAAGGCCTGGGCATCCCCACGGACAAGAAGATCCAGGTGACAAGTAGCACAGTCCCGATCTCAGTGAGAATTCTAGTCATCACAGATATCAGTCATTGAGAGACAATGTTATAAGAGTTTTATCTGTATTTTGCACCATAGGGGAAATTTCATGAATGTTACAATAATTATTGCTCACATTTTCCAGTCATAATATCAAATAAAGCACATGCCCACCATTTCCCAAATAGTCTGCGAGAGACAAGTACCCTGTTGAGAAAATTATCCTCCATAGCTGCTGTCCAGAATTTTCTACAACTCCCACAGAATCTAAGAACATTACATTAGTGGTAGAAGGGACCCCAGAGACCAGCTGGCCCAGCCCTGTTGTTTTACATATGAGGGAATGAATAACCATTAAAGTTGGTTTCTTTTTCAATATTATTTTGCTATGGTGTTTTATTTTTGCCGGACTTGATGAAACACAGCATTTAGAAACACAACTTTACTTCACATTTAATCTTACAAACACATACGTAGCTGAAACACACATCACTGAAAGAAAAAATATAAAAATTATTTGAAAGAAAATTATTCTGCAGTCAGAATCTAGAGTGAGAGAAAGGACCCGGGGTTCCATTTCATCACTTGTCAATACTGGCAGTTCATCTTACGGAAATCATTTTACACAACAGTTTCCAGGCAGAGAGCAGAGTCGTGGTGAGCACGCTACCGTGTCCGAAGGGGTCCCAAGAGCTGTAAGTTGAAAAACATGAATTGCTTAGTTATATCACAAATCACTGAGAGACAGAAAAACATGCATTAGCAAGAGCATTCATCCTCCTCTGGGGAGTTTCCAGGGACATCTCCAGCTGCCTCCTGTCCTGCCTAGCTCCTACCACTCTGGAGCCCAGCCTCCCATATTCTGAGTCATTGAACGTGCCTCTCCTCCCTGCTGCTGGGAAAAGGGTGTGAAAAGCCTAGGACTAGCCGGGCTCGGTGGCTCAGCCTGTAATCCCGCGCCTTTGGGAGGCTGAGGTGAATGGATTGCCTGAGCCCGTGGGTTCGAGACCCGCCTGGGCAACTTGGCGAGACCTCATCTCTAAATAAATGAAAAATTAGCCAGGCATGGTAGCGCGCGCCTGTAGTTCCAGCTACTTGGAAGGCTGAGGCAGAAGGATCACCAGAGCCCAGCAGGTCGAGGCTGTGGTGGCCGGGAGCGGCCACCGCACTCCAGTCTGGACGACAGAGTGAGACTCACTCCAATTAAAAAAAAAAAATAATAAGCCGGCTCGGTGGCTCAGCCTGTAATCCCGCGCCTTTAGGAGGCTGAGGTGAGTGGGTTGCCTGAGCCGGCGGGTTCAAGACCCGCCTGGGCAGGCGAGACCTCATCTCTACAATAAATCAAAAAATCAGCCGGGCGTGGTAGCGCGCGCCTGTAGTTCCAGCTACTCGGAAGGCTGAGGCGGAAGGATTGCCGCAGCCCAGCAGGTCGAGGCTGCGGTGGCCAGGAGCAGCCCCTGCACTCCAGTCTGGGTGACATAGTGAGACTCCAACTCAAAAAAAAAAAAGCCTAGGACTGGTTCCAGAAAATCAAGCGCCAAGCCCAGATGAGAAATAAGGTTCTTCAGGGTCTTGTCTCGCTCCTTCATCTGCATCACCACCTTTAGCGTCCTGTTCCAACCCCTGTCCTGATCAGGGAAGACTTGTCACTTCTTCCTATTTGGTGCATTTCACATGCTGCCTGTGGCCTGGAGTCTCCTCGCCTCCACCGTGGACTGCTCAGCCTCCAATGTTTAAAAACTTGGCTCAGGGTTACTTCTCTCCCACCTTCCTGCAAACAATGTCTGCTTCCCAGCTCCCAGGGAGAACATCCGTGGGAGTTCTCATCACAGTCCTACTTGCCCATCATTTACTTATCTACTTCCTCAGCAGTCCATGAGATCCTGCAGACGGTGACTTTGTCCTTGACTTTGGTGTCTGTCACAGTGTCAGGCTGCATGAGTTTGCTGAAGGAATCCATAAAGACAGAGTCACGGGAAGAAGTCAGAGTTAAGTCGTATGGGGATGGGGAACATTGTAAAGCTCGCTCAATAATTTGGGGAGCAAAGTTAGCTAGGCCTCTTTGTAAGTAGACTTCTCAGAGTTTTTTAATGCAAATGTGCTTAGTGAATATCCAAAAGATGATATTTACTAAGTACTTAATAAAAAGTACTTCCCAACTTGTTTGTCTGTGGAATACTGTGTGTGTGTGAGTAGGTGCTTGTCTCCCAGAAATACTGCTCAGGAGGTTCAAGTTCAGGGTCTCCTCAACCAGACCATTTTCTTAAGGTTGAGACCGTTATCAGAAAGTTTATTGTCTGCTATAAGTTCCAAGGGCAGGGTCATAATTGCTACCACAAATGGTTGAGTTGAGTTAGACAAAAAAGTATTTCAAGTCAACTTTGAGACCGAAACTCCCAAAATGAAGAAGTTCTTCTTCCAAAGTTCTGCAAAACCCATCTGGCCTTGTGACCTGGACACATCCTGCACATTTTCCGTGGAAAAACAAAGAAAGTGGTTATACCAAGTTATCTAGCTTTTTCTGTTCTAATCTCTAGGTAAGTAAAGGACACCAGGGCATTCCTCTTAACTATTGCATTCATATAACTTACTGCTGGGTTCTCTGCATTCAGCGTGGTGAAATTCAGAACCCTGGCAATTTTTTCACAGATGATGTTTTTGTGGGCAGAAAAAGCTAGCCAAAGATTTATGCATGTTTTAACTCCCTCAGGTATTATATGAGCAAATAAGATAGAAAGACAATGTGATTTATACATTCATTCAAAAAATGCATATACATTTACTGATTGCTTGCTATGTATCAGTGTTGAAGATACAAAAGTTCCCTTTCTAGAAGTTAGGAAAAAGAAAATGATCTGCTATCAAGAAGATGGCTCTCCTTCTGTAAAGATAATTCATAATTTAAAATAAAAACAGCTATGACAGGGACATTATCTGGTTTAACGAGACACCCTTAGCTCAAAGGCTGATACACTGTAGATGATCAGTAAATGTTGAGTGAATGAGTCCATGAATGAACAAATGAGTGATTGTAGGCAGGACTTAAATGGATGACTTGACATATCAATGTAGGGCTTCACAAAGGACTAGGAATTGAGAGGTACCATGTAGCTAAACATTCCCAAATAGGCATGGTCTAGCAGCATGGGAAGAGTAACTGAAAGTTTTCCTAAGACAGTAGGATGGCAGGAGGAGAGGAGGGTATCAAGGACAATGGCTTGACCTGGATGACCCAAGTGGAGTTCTAGCTGAGACACGACATACACGGTGGACAGTTACATTGGAAAATGTTCAGAACATAAAATGCTGGTTATAAAGCTTGAATTATATTCTATAGATAAAGGAAGAACACCACAGAAAGAAATTTTTGACTTGAGGAGTGTTGGAAAAAGGCCATTTTTGGTCAGAAGGCTGTCTCATCATGGATTACACGGAAATAGTATTAACAGGTTGGATATCAAAGGAAAAGACTCTTCTCAAATCTTAGGTCCTTAGGAATATAGACACAGACTGATGCTTCAGTATTCTATATATGCAAACAGTTGAACAGACAATATATGGGAATGGCAACTGTGACATCAAACAAACCAATATTTAAGTCTCTGTGACCCCACAGCCATGAGATTTGGGGCAAGTTACTTAACCTTGCCAAACCTCAATTTCCTCCATTGCAAAATGGGAATAATAATAGCCCGACCTCATAAGGTTAGTGGTGAAGATTACATTCGATAATGAATGTCAACTAATTAAAGTATCTGACCCAGAGTAAATGGTCAAAACATATTACCTATTAACATGGCACTTGAGACTGCAATTAACAGTTCATACCCTCAATAGTTTCTTGTTAAGAAAACTATGAATGAATGAAACCATTTTTTAAAGATGTGGGGTACAATTCAGGGTTAGGTATACAAGTGGACATGATACAGGTAAAGTTTGGGGCTCTCTTTGGTCCCCGCTTTGCCTGGTTTGAGATCAGTACCCTTATCGATGTTGTGTCCGCTTCCCCCAACCCCTGGGCAGTATTCCACTGCTGCCAATCCCTTTCTTATAGTATTATGGTAAACGAATGAACCAGTTTTAAGGACACTAATTATTCAGTCTTCTTGTGATATTATGGAACACATTTGAGGAAATGCTGTAAATCAGAGTTAATATTTCTGTTCCTTTTATTAATATTTTATTCCATTTGAGTACCCATTAATCATATACCACAGGTATTTAATTTTTTTGTGACAATTAAGGCCTGTTTGTGTCCAGCCTGCTTCTTTCTACCCCAACTCAATTTCCATTTTGTGGTGTCAAAGTAAGAGAAAGGCACCGGTTGCGGTGGCTCACGCCTATAATCCCAACACTTTGGGAGGCCGAGGTGAAAGGATTGCCTGAGCCTGCAGGTTCGAGACCTGCCTGGGCAACTTGGTGAGACCTCATCTCTACAATAAAATAAAATAAAAATAGCCAGGTGTGGTAGCGCACGCCTGTAGCTCAAGCTACTTAGAAGGCTGAGGCGGAAGGATCGCCAGAGCCCAGCAGGTTGAGGCTACGGTGACCGGGAATGTGCTACTGCCCTCCAGCCTCGTTGACAGAGTGAGACTCCAACTCAAAAAATAAAAGTTAGAGAAAGGCAATGCCAACTTATTCTCCACATCTAGCCATAGGAACTTGTCTAAGGTCACAGGATGAGCCAGTCAAGAAGTTCTGAAATGTAGGTTTCCTCCCTCCCAGGCTAGCATTCACTCACACCCATGAAATGTTTTTTGTTGTTGTTTTTTTCCATCCTCACTAAAGTATGCCAGCTCAGTGGTGATGCTGCAGTGAACACAGCCACTCTTGAAGCATCCAACTCGAAGAAGAACAGGAATGCAGGGGTGTTTACTGGCACACAGCAAATCTGCAGATTTCACTTTCCAAATGAGTCAGATATACCTTCGAATGGCTTCATTCAATTTTTGCATTAAGTATTTTCTACAGCAACCCACATGCAAATATTTGAAATGATGCCTTGGCCTTCCCTGCACCTTCTAACCAGCCAACCGGAAGCAATATCAAAGGCTTTTACATTTGGGTTATCAGAAATTTCCAGGCTGTGCACAGCACCATCAGAGGATCTCATCCTGATATCAGTACTTTCCCAGCTGACACAGAAAGCTCTTGTAGGGCGGCCCCGTGTTGTGGAGAACATGCCTAATATAGATCATAGATTCATGCCTCTTAGTCATCAAACACTGGTCCAAAATAACACTCAAGGGGTTTGTCTTGTTTGGGGGTTAGAGGGTATGTTTGGACTCATGACTTTGCTACTTCCCATAAAAAGTAGGAATTAGTCCATGAATAAAATGCTTTGGTATGAATGTCCCACTGTCCCGTCATTGACACTGAGCACTAGAGTTAGCCCAAAGCATCCATAACTTTACCACCACCATCGTTCCCAAAGATACACACCCCATAGTTTCTTCCCAAACCCATGCCTTCCATGTTGCTCCATCTGCTTTGAAAGCTCTCCTTTACCCTTTGCCGACCTGTCATCTTCTAGCTCAAAAAGCAGCTTAAGAGTCTTCTTGGTAGGAAATTCCTGACTGGCCCTTAGGATCCCAAACTGCTTTGCATATGAGCCTTGTTTTCTTCTATACTTAATACATTGTGTTACGTGTTGACATGTCAATTCCACATCAAGCTGTGGGTCACTTAGGGGAATTTCCCAATTCTGTTTTCTGGAGCCCAAGAAATTTGGCTGGAGCAGGCAGCCTTGGAGAAGCCCCCGTTTGAGGGAGCTGGAGCAGAGCAGCCAGCTGTCCAGAGTAAACACCATGATGAGGGTAAATGAATGAACGCAAACCAGATCCAAGGAAGATCGTCATGACAGTCCCAAGGTCAGAGAGGCATCACTGATGTTAGTTCCACAGAGGGAGTGTGAGTGCAGGAGTAAAAGATGAGGACAGATGTACTAGGCCATGGGTGCTGAAAGGCAGCCAGGAAAGTAAGAATATAAAATGGGACAGCGTAAATCATAGGGCAGAGGTAAGGTGGGATGGGGAAGAAAGAGGTCACCTCCAGGGATCAATTCTCTGGTGATGGCACAGGAGTAGATGAGAAAGTCGCCCATTATGAAAGAATGAGGCTGTCTCAGGGACAGTCCCTTTCCACATTCCTGGTACTTGGCAGACTACCTAAAATAAAGCAGGTATTTGATAACTGAATAAATGAACTGGTACTGAATAATGAATTTGGTACTGAATAAATGAATTTGGTACTAAATAAATGAATCAATCAAACAATCCACAAGTCTTCTAAGAGTTGACCTACATATTCCAACAAGAATCTCTGTCTCACGTGTTCAGGAACTTGGTCATCAGCTCTTGAAGCCATTCTCATAGGCTGATTTGTTTAAAGGTTACATATCTACGAGTCTCTTCTATCAGATTATTGCCCCAAAAAGGTGGTCGTGCAGTAGCAGACAGCAGAGGATCATCTCTTGCAAAAAGCCAGTGTTTCATAAATGCCTAAGGAGTTGCCCTGGACAATACTGAATGCAAATATATTGTTTTTCAGTATAAATAAGCTTCATGGCCCAGAAGAAAACTTGAGTTTAGATAAAAAGCAAAAACAGAAATGTGAAAAACTGATAAGTTGAATATGATACTCAACGTCACAAATCATTAGGAAAATGCAAATCAACTTCATAATAAGATACCACTGCACATCCATTAGAATGACTAATACATGTTATTTTTAAAAACAAGAAGGGACAAGTATTGGCAAGGATGCAGAGAAATTGGATCCCTGAATATTGCTGATGGAAACGTACAAGGGCAAGGCATCTGTGGAAAATGATGTGACGATTCCTCAAAAAAATTAAAAACAGAGATATCATATGATCCAGTAATTCTGCTTCTGGGTATATGCCCCAAAGAAGTGAAAGCAGGAACATGAACAGATATATGTACCCTCGTGTTTATAGCAACATTATTCACAATAGTCAAAGGTGAAAATGACCCGAGTATCCATCGATGGGTGGATAGATGAACAAAATGCGGTAAATCCGTACAATAGAATACTAGACAACCTTTAAAAGGTAGGAAATTCTGACACATGTTACAACATAGAGGAACCTTGAGAACATTATGCTAGCTGAAATAGGGCAGCCACAAAAGGACAAATACTGTCTGATTCCACTTATATCAGGTACCCAGAATAATCAAACTCACAGAGACAGAAAGTAAAATGGTTGTTGCCAGGGACTAGGGAGAAAGAAAAAATAGCGTCTTATTGTTTAATAAGGATGGAGATTTAATTTAATTTTATTTTATTTTATTTATTTATTTTTTTGAGTTGGAGTCTCACTCCGTCGCGCAGGCTGGAATGCAGTGGCCGCACCTGGCCACCACAACCTCGTCCTCCTGGGCTCTGGCGATCCTTCCACCTCAGCCTTCCGAGTAGCCGGAATTACAGGCACACGCTACCATGCCTGGCTGACTTTTTTATTTATTGCAGAGATAAGGTCTCGCCAAGTTGCCCAGGCGGGTCTCGAACCCGCGGGCAATCCACACACCTCAGCCTCCCAAAGCGCGGGATTACAGGCTGAGCCACCGAGCCCGGAGAGATTTAATTTTAGAATATAAAAAAACTTTTGAAGATGATGGTGATGGTTGCACAACAATGTGAACAAGCCATCAGACTCTACACTCAAATGTGGTTAAAATGGTGAATTTTATGTTATGTACATTTTACCACAGTTAAAAAAAAATCTTACTAGCAAATTTTTTTAAATTGATAAATCAGACTCCAATTTACTAGAGATTTATTATTTTAGACATCTCCCCTCCTTACTACTTTTAGAAAAAAAATGGCTAGTGACCACCAAAATACACTACAACCACACACACATAAATATGAGCAAACCACAACCACCGACATACACACACACACAAACACACACACGCTTATAGTAAGGCTTTTTAAAATAAGCCAAATTGGCTTCCAGGAATGGAAGCCAGAACCTCTTAACTCCAAGACTTCTCAACTAATTAGAGTCCCAGTAGACAGGCAGCCCCCTCATGCTCCATGGCATAGGTCTGACTTTTCACAGTATCTCCCACACCCTATGGGAACCAAGGACTCAAAGAGCAGAAACAGGCTTAACCGTGGGGTCCAACAGGACAGTGGATGTTGAGTCTCTTCCTGGTCTCAGAGAGAAAAGAGATGTTTCTCTTCTTCTACAAGAGACTTCCCCTCGAGCACAACTCACTCGCAGGAAGGAAGAGAACATTCTCCTAGGTCCCCTGCCCACACAGGTGTTGAAGGATGCCACACGTAAGACCACAACACTGGGGCGATCAGACATCTGGTTCTACCTGGCCAATCCTGGACGCTGCACCGGAATCCCAGATTCAGATCTACACAAGAATTCAGAGAAGGCCTGTGTGACCAGTGGGTTTAACAAGCAAAACCATGCATGGAAGGGTCCCTGGGTTTCTGCTTGTTCTCAGAGGCGTCCCCCCTCCTTTCCACTCACCTTGTCACTCATCCCCCAAGGTCCTGTTCCAGTTCAGTCATGCCATGAACCCTTCTCCTTATCATTTATGTTCTCTGGAATTTTTTTTTCTTTCTTGTCTTTTAAATAATGGATCTTGGATGTCCTTCAGAATGAAGATTTATGTAACAGAGTCTCTTCAGAGCTTTCATTGAGTTCTTGCTCTGTGTCCTGTTTTGTCCTCAATTAGACTGGGAGCTTCTAATTAAAGGTCACCTCCCTGTCTTCTCTTCCACTTGACACCACCTGAATTATGGTATAGTCCCAGGAATTGGCTTCAAGATTGAAATACTTCAACCACAGCTTGATCGGGGAACACACAGCCCTCTGCAATAACATCCCCTTAAGTAGGTCACAGTAAATTCTCAATCAATGTCTATGAGCTGACCAACCTAGGACAGCAAGAAGTGCTTCCTCTGGATATCATTTTTGTGCCCCTTAACCAAGTAGCAGGAGAGAGAAGAATTCTTAGGAACCAGCCTCCTCACTGGAGCACGCTTGTGGACTCCTTCAAGGCTCAGAATTGTAGGAAACTTTTTTTCAATTCACTAACCCAATTTCTTTTTCTTCCAGAAAGAGAAACTAAGTCCAGAGGAGAGTGATTTTTTTTTCAAGGTCAACAATGAATTGGGGCAGTTCTAAGTCTGGAACTTAACTCCTACCATGGTGTTGGTGGGGAATTCTGTCAAAGGGTTTGTAACTGTCCATTTGAAAACTTTTTTTCTTTTATATCAGAGAGAAACTCTCAGTGAGTCATTGGATGAGTGAGCTGTAAATTGACAAGACTGCCTAGAATCTTCTTGCTTTTTACTAATTTTCCCTCTAAAATCCTCATCCTTTCAGGGAAAAAAATAATATTCCAAAGTCACACAAATTGGAAAGTTGCAGAATTTAGAATCTTTTCAAAATCTGGGTATCATCTCCATTTCATTGTTCTTTAAGATAAATAAACCATTAGCCCAGAAATATTCAGAGAAGTAGAGGCCATCTACCTCCCATAGCACAGTGTGGTAATTTCGTTTCCTTGTTACTTATTGAAAATGTATTTCTTGTTCAAGTCATTTTACTCGGTGTACCTGCAATAGACCAGCTGCAATGTTAGGTCAGGAGATCTGGAGACAAATTAGGCAAGGCTTCTGCCCGTGAGCAGTGCTGGAAACAGCAAACAAACAAATAATTGTCATAAACTGAGATGGGCACCATGACAGATGTTTATAAGCTGCCTCAAACAGTTCCAAGCACAGAAAGGATTCTGGAAAAATAATTGCTGAATGAATGAATGGATGGATGAATGAATGAATGAACGAATCAGACTTGGCCTGAGGAATTTAGAGAAGCTTCTAGAGAAAAGTTGACATTCAAGCTGGGTTGTCATTCATTCATCCATCCATCCATCCATCCATTCATTCACTCAAGTGCTTGTTCATTTACCACTGTGTTGAGCACACAGTATGTTACTAGGTGCCATGAAAAGCTGAGACAAAGATGAATAAAGCAAAGTCCTTGTCCTCAACAGTGAAGGACGGTGAATGTGACAAGTCACACCGCATTTCTTGTTAGTCTAATCTCCAAATGTGCCACTAGGATATAGGTTCCCCGAAAGCAGGAGGTTTCCCTACACTATCTCAAAACACCCAGAGCAGGGCCTGGTGCCCAGTGTGCACTCCACAAATAGTAAATGATGAGTTGCTGTGTGAACACGTGGGCAGTGTGTTGACAACACTGTGGGAGCACGGAGGGGTGGCATCTCATTACCTACATTGCAGGGGCAGGTGGAGACAAGAGGCATCCAAGAAGGATGCGGAGAAGGACCCCTCAGAGAGGCGAGAAGAAGACCAAGCAACTCACTGTCCTGAAAGCCAATGAGTGGATAGTTTCCAGAAGGAAAAGGTAGCTGACAAGCTTCTGCTGCATAATCATTTGCTGGCCAGCCTTTTGGGGCTCCGGAGGCAGGACTAGGATAGACAAGCTAAGAGCAGAGGGAGGGAACTCCAAGGTGGTGCTGGTTCTCAGGCCCGTGCTCGGGCTGAGTCAGCACCTGAGAGTCATGTCTTGGCACACTGTGTCCTCCACGACCAGCTTACCCCACCCTAGTGCCGGCTCTGTTGAGGCCAGCACTGTCCTGGGTGCTCGGAGAAGAACAGACAATAAGACACCATCCCTGCCCCTGAGACCGAGCAGACAGACCTAGAGCCAGAGAGTCCAGTGCAGAAGGTGAGTTCTGACCGAAGGAAGCAGAGCGTGGAGGAACCAGAGGAGAGGCGTCCCAATCAGTCCGCGGGCTCAGAAACCGGGAGGGTGCTGGAGCCAAGTCTTAGAGACAAGAGCACGTTCACAGAAGGTGAGAGGGGAAGAGCATTGCAGACCAGGGAACGGCATCTGCAAAGACTAGACATCTTGAAGGGACTGAGTCGTCAGAAGTGAAAAAAGATGGGTGTCAAGGGGATAGGCCTTCATCCTTTCAGGCTGCACTCTGTATTCATGTTTACCATGATGTCAGGATCTGGGGCAGTTTTCCTTGGAAATGATGTGCTGCCCACATTCGCCAGGAGGCACATCCATCTGCTGGTTCTGTCTGGTCCTGGCCTCCAAGAGAACAAGGATGAGGATGAGGCCCTGACTGAGACTTTATTGCTTGGTCAGATGTATTTTTAGCCCTGGCAGAAAATAAGAGCAGTGTGCATTTAATATAAAAAAAATTGAGCCCTGGGAATGATCTACTACCAGTGTTGGAGCAATCAGGGACAGAATATGTTTCCAATTGAATTACTACTGTGGTCATAGTTATAAAAAGAGAGGGGGAGGAGAAACATGTGAGGCTGGTCAGTTTCTCGGGAGCATTTAATCTTGGTACGCTCTAATTTTAACGTTCAAAGACGCAGGAGCCAGCTCTGCCCTGAGGACTTATTTCGGGGGCCCTGGCCAGGACCCACAGCGCGCACCGACCCGGGGCAGCTCTGCTGACTGAAGTTTGCTTTCTTTTCTGTTCTTGCCTTCCTCCCACCCCAGCGCTGGCCTCTCCCGGCTCTTCTGCTCACAAGCTGATGAGACACAGTGTGAATAATCACGATGAGGGTAAATTTAGAAGGTGACAAAGCTGAGGCTGTGGGACTCAGAAGCAGGGCTCGGAGAGAACTGGAGACAGCGTAGCATTGAGACAGAGCCTCGAGGGTCGCCACACTGAGCTCTCCCACTGCCTCCAGATAAAACAACTCTGCAGCTGAAGTTGTCAGAGGCTGCTTCTCCCAGCCCAGTCACAATTTAGCTCCAGAGCACAGCCTCCCTCCATCGGCTCCCTCTCACCCTTCATGCTGGCCTCTAAGAAGACATCATCATAATTAGCTGTCACCTATCTAAAGCTTCCTTTGTGCCAGGCACTGGCGCGGCAATGGCAGGAGTGGTGCCATTTCATCCTGCGAGTGGCATTTAAAAGGAGAAACTGCCATCTCACCCTGAGGCTGGCATTAGAAAGGAGAAAACCGTTAGCAATCCATGACTGATGAGAAGCCTTAGAGAGGTTAAATCATTGTCCAAGGTCATCTCACTAGTAAGCAGCAGAATCTGGCTCCTGGCTCCTTCTGAAGCCCATCCATTCTCTGCCCGTTGGGTGACTCTGACCACTACGTTGAGCTGGTTTTTGATGCTGTATATCTTTGCGCCCCCAGGTCTTATGCAACTGCCCTCGCCCTGCTGTGCCCACCGCCCCCGGCCCCATCCCTTACCTAAAATGTCTGTGTTTGCACACATTAGTTGTAGCATGGATTGCCATTGGCATTGGTGATAATAACTGTTATATACTCAATTCACATTGTATGCCAGACATTATTCAAAGTGCCTTACAGGTATTATCTGATAATTTTTTCAACATTCTTGTGAGTTTGTTACTACGATTATGCCCATTTTACAGAAGGCAGACTGACGACCTGTGGAAATTAACTGACTCACCCAAGTACATAGAGCTGTCTGCCGTCAGGACTGAAAAAATGACGATGGCTAGTTGGGTAATTACAATGTAACAGACACTAGACTAGGCCTGAGACACATCACTGCACTGGATCCTCACAGCAATTGCAAAGCAGCCTTATTAAACCTCATTGTACAGATGAGAAGACTGAGGCAAAGACAAAGTTTTGAGTAACTTGACCAAGGACACAGAGCCAGGATGGGGACTCAGGGATGAAAAATTGCCACATGCATTGCCTTTCTGCACTGCACTCTGGCTGGCCCCCATATCTGTTTTCTCAACCGGGTTTTCTTCACCTCCAACTCCCAGTCTTCCACATAGCATCCTGGTACACCAATATGGAGTGAGAGAGTGAATAAACATAGGGTGTGAGTAACCCGCTTCCAATGCAGACATGCGATGGAAAGATGTTCTTAGCACAAGCAACTCTGGTGGGTAGTCTGGCTGCCCGGGAAAATCAGACTCATGCCAAAGTTCTTCCCTTGGATGGATCACATCCTGTCTAAGAAGTTGTCCAGTCTGGCCCTTACGACTCCTCCTCGCTGTCCCCTGGCCATGCCCAGGCTAGCTCTTCTTAGCACCCCCCAGGATCCGGCTCTCTCTACCGGTGCCCTGTACTCTACCACTTTCCTGTGACTCTGCGTGGCCCATGGCCAGAAAGCCATGAACAAACATGAAAGTCCTACAAACAGAATTTCCTTGGGAGCTCTCGAGAGTGGAGTCCTTAGATAAGCCATTGCCTCTTCTTCAACCTGTCAGTCTTGACCTTCTGACTGTTCTAGAAGAGTCACATAGAAGGGCCTCAGGGACTCTGAGAGCTGGATTCCACAGTTGATCCGTTCGTGCTTGGTCACTAGACCCTGGACGAACCATGAACCCCCCTGAGACACATCAGTGAAACGGGTGCAACAATCATCAAATTTCCAAAGAAATGGGACGATTAGATGACATCATGGATGATGTCAAGTTTAAGAACATGGCCTTTACGTTGGAGGCAGAATCTCAGATCTCCTTGGGTGACCTACTGTCCCATTATATCCATGACTGAGAGATTTCTTGATATGTAGGACTTTGAGTGTTCAGACTGGGAAACTCCCAGACAAACTGGCCTGAGTCAGTCACCTTCATTATGTGCTGCACAGTAATCTAGGAATAAACGATCTTTTCTTATGGGATGGTCATGGAATCCTGTGAAAATACACGGAAAGTGCCTACTCCCATTTCCTCTGTTCCTCCATCCCTCCCTGGGTCCACTCCCTGAATTCTGTGTGGTTTTTCTAAACCCAGAAGTCAAGTCATACTTCTCAGCCAGGCAGATGATAAGCAGGAAAGCCACCCTGTCCTTGCCAGTCCTTGAGAGACGGTCTCCCTCCTTGTCCTAGTGGCTGTGTAGGTGAATGCCCTGTCCTGAGGATGCTGAGTGGTCCCCACGAGTCCATGAGGAACAGATTTCCATGATGCTAAATTTAAGCTGACTCCACTCACCTGTGTCGTGCCAATCTGGTACCTTGCAGCTGTTGGCTGGAAAACAGCCAAAGCAGGACACAGATCTCATGAAACGACTCAGGCCTTGAGCTTGGGAAAATAAAGAAGGTACAAGGCCTGACAAATAAGTTCATGGACTTGCCACTGTGCACTTACATTGGCGGCACTAAACAAACAATTCAGCGAGGTTCCCTAACCTTGGTATATCTGTGTCTGTGCTCGTGTCGACATGTGGCGGTGTCTTGCTGAGTGGAGTTTATTATGGTTGTGGCATGTTTGCATGCACCATCGCGAGAATGTCAGAGCTTGAATTAGAGCAATGAACAAACCTTAAATTTCTTGTAAAATCTGGCAAGAGTGGAAGTGAAACCGGGGACATATCAGTCCAAGGTTATAAAGAGAATGCCATGAAGAAAACGGCAGTGCACAAATGGATTTCACATCTTTCTGAGGAGAAATAAAGCATCACTGATGATGAGAGTTCATAATGCCGGTAACAAGCAGAACTGACAAAAACAAGCAGAACTGGCAAAAAATTGCAGAAAATCCCCCTAACTGTGCATCGAAATCATCGGCTGACTACGAGACGCCTAGCAAACCAGTAAACATCGATAGAGAAACAGGAAAATCTTAGCTGAAAATCTCGACATGAGAAAGGCGTGTGCAAAATGGTCTTGAAGGAGCTCTTACATCATAACAATGCACCAGCTCACACAGCATTGTCTCTGAGGGAGTTTTTAGCCAGTCAGCAAATAACTGTATTGGAACTCACTCCTACTCACCTGATCTGGTCCCCAGTGGCTTTTTTCTTCAGCTGAAGATAAAGGAAATGTTGAAAGGAAGGCATATGATAACATTCAGGACATCAAGGGTAATATGACAAGAGCTCTGATGGCCGTTCCAGAAAAAGAGTTCCAAAATTGCTCCAACGGCTGGGTGAGATGCTGGCATTGGTGCAGAGCTTCCCAAAAGGAGTACTTCGAAGATGACCGTGGTGATACTCAGCCACGGGATATGGAGCACTTTTTCTAGGATGGGTTTGCAAACTTAATTGTCGGACCTTGTAAATAAAATTCTTGAGAAACTGAAGGAAGCAAACCCCTCTGCCCTTGAGTTGTGCACGAGAAGGATGTGATAACTTGGCACGCCTCACAGGGAGCTTTCATTTCTGTCAAATCCGCTGAGAAGGCACAGCCAGCGGGCCCAGAGCCTGGCACAGCAACAAGCACATTTTTAAATGTGTTGATGCTGAAACTATTTTGACAACTGCATTTGAAATAGTGATGGCTAGACACATTCTTACTTCTACGTTTGCCCACAGATATCTTTTGTCGACATACCCGTCTCCAAAAGGCAAGAGCGCAAGCTGGAGAGCCTTTGCCTTCAAACCACGAGATTGAGGTCCCTCTTCAAATCCCCTTTCCTTCCTCACCTCCACTGGCCACCCTGTCACGTACTAGCTCTGTGACCTTGGGTAAGTCACTTGCCTTTCTGACCCTCAGTTCCTTGACCTGTAAAATGACAACAATAATCTTTGCCTGCCCACCTCTCGGGCTGCCTTAGGACCAAAAGAAGAGGCCGATGTGAAAATGCTAGACCCACGTCTGCCTATTGTACCGGGGTGCATGTTGGAGCCATTTGTGATTCATCTTGCTCACTGCTTCACCAACTGTCCAGCTTCTTGGCCTTACCCTTCTCCTCTCTGTGCACTCAAAATAAGTCAGAAAGGCAGGGTGCCGTGGCTCATTCCTGTCATCCCAGCACTTTTGGAGGCCAAGGCTAGAGGATTGCCTGAGCCCAGGAGTTCGAGAGCAGCCCAGGCAACTTGGCAAGATCTCGTCTCCACAGTCAATCAAAAATTAGCCGGGTGTGTTGGCGGGCACCTGTAGTTCCAGCTACTTGGAAGGCTGAGATTGAAGGATCGCCTGAGCCCAGCAGACAGAGGCTGCAGTAGCTGTGAGTGCACCACTGCACTCCAGACTGGGCAACAAAGTGAGACTCCAATTCTAAATAAATACATGAATCGGAAAGACCAGTCCTTCCATAGCACAGTACAGGGTGTATAAATCAGACAGATCAATTATTAATTCCATTGATAATTGGTTACTTTTCTGTGCTTCCATCTCCTCGGCTGTAAAACGGAGATTTTAAAGTCTATAGTACACAGTTGTGACAAGAACTGAGAGACATAGGTCCTATTTAAGTCCCCCAGGAAAGACAGGTTCACAACAGAATCAGAACTCAAACCCTGGACTCTTAACACCCAAGCCAGGGATGCGATTATGATGAGACTCCAGAACGATGCCACCCACCCACCCAGGGGCCTCCCTGCTGTCTCCCAAGCACGTGATTTCTATACAGGTGGAGCTTTGAGGTTTGCCTAGTGTCGAAGGCATACATCAGATGTCTCCGGCATGCTTAGCATGCTACAGACACCAGAGGAGATAAAAAGAGGTAGCAAGCATAACGAGCGATGCATCTGAAAAGTTTACAATCTATTCAGAAAAGTTTACAGTCTCTCTTGATCACCATAGTCAGAGGTGTCTGGACACCGATGGGAATCACTTTGAGCACCTCTTATAATTGCTGAAGTCAAACATGACTTGTATTCATCTTTTGTTGTTGGTATATATTGAGTATTACAATTTTGATTTTCTTTCTTAAAATGTGTGTGTGTGTGTGTGTGTGTGTGTATATATATATATATATATTTGGGATTTCTGTCATCCCAGCAATTTGGGAGGCTGAGACAAGAGGATTACCTGAACCCAGGAGTTCGAGACCAGCCTGGACAACTTGGTGAGATCTCCTCTCCACAGTAAATCAAAAATTAGCTGGGTGTGTTGGCGGGCCCCTATAGTTTCAGCTACTTGGAAGGCTCCATGGTAAACTTTAGATGTGTACAGTTCATGGTATGTTCGAAAGAAAGAAAAAGAATGTAAACAAATATTAAACTCTGGATACTAATATAAAGGCTGAAGTATCAGGGAGAAAGTATACTGATATCTACAAGTGACTTCAAATGCTATTTGAAAAATAAGATAGATTGATGGATGGATAGATCAATGGAGAGACCAATGAACTTACTATAGCATAAGTTATAGTAAAATGATAATCTTAGAGCTTTGTTGCTAGGCATGGGAGTGCTTCCCACTGTCCTATATATTTAAGTATTTCCATAGTGAAATTTAGGGGGAAAAAGGTGAATCTTCAGCAAAGGCATAACACATTCTCCTACTTCTCTTAAGAAAACAAATTCAGTGAGCTGCAGTTCTATTCCTAAGATGCCAATAAAGTTTAAATGCGGACTGAATTGGCTAAGAGGTGGGACTTCCCACGCCTGGACAGGCCAGAGGCTGAAGGGAACAACATGTGAGGAAAACCAGACCCTTCTCTGTAGGAAAGACAAAGGCTCAACCTTGTTGTGTCATTTCCAGCTGTGATCGAGGAGTGATAGGGAGTGAAAGTCAAGTGCATGCAATCATGGATCCAGTGCTCAGGGGAAGCTGACAGCCAGGCCCATGTCCTGGATCATCAGAATGACCCATCTGCAGCCCCGGGACCAGGAGGTGATGGCAAAATGCTCCGAGAGCAGCAGACAAGATGCTCAGCCTGGGTAAGCAATGGCTCCTTCCTCCAATGTGATCACATTTCAATCTTCAGTTAGCTTTTATTTGGCTAGTTATATTCAATAATCCACTCTGATCTGGTCTCTGGGTAGCTTGGCACTAGCCTTTGTTTAGAATGATTTGAGTAAACCTGCTCTTTTCTTAAAATATGAGTCATCAGTCAGTTAAAAAAATGCCCTGGATGTGCCTGGCTGTGGATCTGAAAAAACCCTTGCTGGGGCCTCGTGGGAGGACTTAAAATGATCTGGGCTCTTGGTTCCCTGCCTGCAGATTCACCATGAGTTCCTCGTGAGGGCCAAATCTCCCCCATGTTAATGTCCTCAGAGTCTTACTTGGTACCCCAAAACACAGAAGGCCCTATATAAACACTGGCTGAAATGACATCAAGAAACGGCCATCTTACACGCTTACTTACAACTGCAAATGCAGACAGATCCTGAATCCAGCTTCCGTTGTTTCCTAGCACTTTCCGTAGTCTCACTGGACAGCAGACATGTGACTGAACTACTTTTCATTCTTGTGAAAACCTTATGAGCTAGACAAGACCGACCACCACATTTCACAGCTTGGGGAAACTGAGGCAGTGAGTGGTATGCCAAGGGACACGTCACCAGTCTGCCATTGAGCTGGGATCTGAATCCTCGTCTGACTTCCAAGCCCATCCCTCATTCCACACCACGCTGATGGCAAATCAGAGCACCACGCGGCGTTGGCTCCCATAGGGCATTTTATCTCTCCCTCACAAGGGATTGTATGCAGCAACTCCTCCTGCACTTGGGGTCTGGAACAAGCAAAGCTGTGAAAACACAGGCAACGAAACTTTTCTCAAGGAAAGCTCAAAACACCTCCCTCCCAGTCGCTGCAGAGGAACAAAGAAAGGGGCAAATCTTCTCTTCATTGTGGGCTGGGCCCTGCTGCAAGCCGCATCTCACTTCTGGGTCACCCAGGAAGATGAGAAGCCCCTCGTCTGTGACACAAAAAAGCTGCAAGTCACTCAGAAGCCATAGCAAAGGGCCTCCCATAGGAGGGCCTGATTGATGGGGGAGCAGGAGGATGTGCTGCTCGCAGACCGTGACAAAACGGCCCCGGACCATTCATCTTCCCTGCCCGCGTCCTTTCTCCTTCCCGCTGGGGAAAACGGGCCTCTAATCCGGAGGGCAGCCACACCTGCCATATTCTGTTTCCACGGCTGTGACTGCCCTGAGATTGTTCTTTGAAGAGAAGATAAAAAATGTTCCAGCTGGAAGGATGGCTTCTAATATCTTTATCCTTGAATGATACCTGTGACCCGCAGGAAAAGGGTGAACCGTGCTTTGGTGCCAGAAATTTATTCTGATAATTAAATCTCATCATTCCTCAAAAGCCCCATGATTTTCATCTCTCCTGCTGGTGGAGACTTTGTGTGGGTTTCTCGGGGAACGGCATCTGGACAGCAGTGCCACTCAAGCACCCAGATTGTGACTGACATTGCGCACAGTACACAAGATACCTCATGGCTCTGACTCCTCGGGGTGACCTCGGAGCAAGACCGATGAAGGAAATGGGGCCTCCGTCTTAGTTCTTAATTATTTGACTGAAGCCTTGAAGGAAGACCGTGACTTGAATAGGTTTCATGTAAGTAGCACCGCACCAGATAAGCGATGATGACACTTAGATCGGTCACTCCGGGTTTGAAGGCCACTTACCCGCTGTGTGACCCTGAGCAAGTCACAGAAGTTCATCTGCCATAATGATGCGAATGTCTCTGTCCTAGGACTGATCTGATGATTAAATAAATTAAATGTATGGGATGATGTCTGGTATGAGGAAAGCATTCGACGGAATTTAGATGATTCTTAATGAAGAAGAAAAAAGGGAATAAAAAACAAGCAGAAAGCAAAACAGTAGAGATGGGGTGAACCATCGCCATCAGCAGGGTATCAGCTCACAGTCGAGGAGGCGTGGTAGAAACAGCAGAGCGTGCCTAAATGCATCAGCACATCTGGATGAAGCCACATCAGGGGAGACATGGATGTAGAAGGCTGGGACTGGAATGGCATGGAGAGGAGTCTGGACTTCATCTGGAAGAGGCACATGGAACCATTGCACGTTCTTGAGCAGAAGAGTAACACGGTGAAAGAAGAGGTGCTGGAGACCTCCCTGGTCTCTGGGACGTGGTGGTAATCTTGGTATCCCATCCGTTGCCAGACTGAAGCAATGTCTTTCTTCATTGCCTGACGCTTATAAGTCAGCAGCAGTTTTTCTCAAAGTATGATCGGCTGGCAGCCAAATCCCCTGGGGAGTATGAGAAAATGACATAGTCCTAGACCCTGCCCAGACCCAGGAATTCAGAATCGCTGGAGATAGTGCCCAAGAATTCACATGCCCCCAAATGCCTGGGATGATTTTGCAGTAACCTCACATGGAAGTCTGAAAGCCACTTGGCTAAAACAAGGGGTTTCAGACATAGAATACCAAAGAATGTTCACCTGAACCATCTGTATTATGATAATCAGGGCACTGGGTTTCCAGAGGCTGTTTATAAGTATAACAAACCAAAGATGGCTTCCGCCCTCTTTTAAACTGCCAGACGCTTCAAAATCAAGTCAGCCAGGCAGCGTGAGCTCCAGCCTCAGATGGTGGCCAGAGGCGGGATGACAGTTAGTGACAGTCCCCTCCCCCAGCAGGGCTCTTCTTAGGCCTTAACTCATGCCCTTTCAGTGGCCTCGGGCCTATCCCAAGTGCAGCTCACACCACTGGCTAAAAGGAGTCCGGGGATGTGGCCGTGGCTGTCCTCACTCTCGCCAGCTCTGAGATTGGAGACAGAGATGCAGAGCCGGAGGGAAGGGAGAGGAGAGTCCAGGGAGGTTGATATCCCTCACCTCTGGTGGGATTTCAACAGCCAGAGATGAGAAGTGAGGACACACAGGAAGAAAGAATCCTCTGTGGAGGAAACAAAGTCAGGGAAATGCAAGAAACACTGATGCTTCTGATGCAGTAAGAATGTTGGCTTCTGGCCAGGCTCAGTGGCTCAAACCTGAAATCCCAGCACTTTGGGAGGCTGAGGTGAGAGGATTATCTGAGCACAGAGGTTCGAGACCAGCCTGGGCAACTTGATGAGACCTCATCTCTACAACAAATCAAAAATTGTAATACTCAATATATACCAACAACAAAAGATGAACACAAGTCACATTTGACTTCTGCAATTACAAGAGCTACTCAGAGTGGTTACCATTAGCATTCAGACACTGAATAAGAATAACCTGAATAAGAATGAATAAGAGAGGCAAGGAAAAAAAATGTATTTTTTCTGGCAGTTGTTTTCAACATGAGAATAATGAAACAGTAGTATCAGTATCACCTAGCAGTTGCTAAAAATACA